>VRYO01001726.1:5345172-5401653 GCA_009812075.1 Sialia sialis | reverse complement strand
CTCTCCTCTCCTCTCCTCTCCTCTCCTCTCCTCTCCTCTCCTCTCTCCATCCCCAGCTGTTTAATGTGAGGCTGCTCAGCCTCTGACGGCAGCCACCAGCTTAATGCTTCAATTTCCACATTTTATTTTATATGTAATTTAAAGCCCATGGTGCCTTAATTGTAAAATAGGCCTTATTAAAATAATAGCTCGAGAAGCAGTGGGGTACCCTGCACGGCGGATTGAAGCCTTCTATCTTAACTGCTGTTTACAAAGATTTAAAAGGGAGATACAACCAAAATAGAGCTGTAGGGATGTTTCCAACATGAGCAATGGACCAAAGACCAGGGGATAATTAAGCCTCTTTCCTTCTCCCTCCCCTCACCCACCATGTTATCACTCTTTAAGCATCCAGAGCCACCCTTCGCTGCATTTATGATGGATGATGCAGTGCAGATACTTTGGTACCTGTAAGCAGCGTGGGGTTTTGATTAATGATGTTGGTGGCACTCCCAGAAGACCAGTGGCAAATAATATTGTTGTCCAAAACCCAACTAACACAAATAGAAAGACAGTGGGGTTCTATGAGTTTGGAGAAGTCCTTCTAGGCTAAAATCACCCTTCTGCTGTCCAAACTCTCCTTTCTGGAGAGAACCCTGAGACATGGAGGGCACAATCACAAAACTCAGAGCTGCCTACAAACTCTCTACATCTTGTCCATGCAAGGGACAGTCCCAGTGTAAATTAGGGGTCCCTCAGGGCTGCTTTGATTTATGTCATGCTTCAGCTCTCAGGTAATGAATGAGCAGTGACCAAACACTTTTCACACCTGATCTTCACAGAGGTTGAGAGCAGGCTGGCACAGCATCCCCAGGCAGGGGTGCCCAGCCAGCCCTGCCCAAACCAACTCAGCAGCTGAAGGAGCAGAGGGGGTGACTTCCACACCACACCAGTGCATCAGCTGCCCCTTGAGCCTGACGAGAGTTCCACTCCGTGCTCAGCTCTGCGTGCTCCAGACACGCAGGGGCTTGGGCAGGGTGTTCCCCCCAGCTCCAGTCTGCAAGGCTTGGCAGGGTTTTGCTGCCTGCTCAAAGGGCATGTGCATCCTTCCCACCCCACTGGAGTGGGAGCCTCTCCTCTCGGAGGCTGCAGGATGAAACAGGAGGCACAGTGCCCCAGGCTTTGCACGCTGTGGCTCTGAAGCCTGTCTGGCTGCCAGCAGGAGCACTCAGTGCTCACTGGAGAGCTGGGTGACTGCACTGCTGCGCTCACAGCAGCCCTACTGACAGCTCTCCTGGTGATGAAAAGCCCTTAAAAAACTAACCAAAACCAAACAAAAACCAGCTGCAGCTCTGTGGATGTGCTTCAGCAACATCAGCAGATTGATCCTAGGGAGGAGCAGTGGCTGCCTGGGATTAAAGGTCCCCTTGGCTCAAGGACTTTTGGGCATCCTCACCACCATGCACATTCCTAAGGTGCCGGTGAAGAGTGGGTTGTCTCGCTGGTGTGATCAGGCTGTTTGTGATCCAGGCCATGTCACAACCCTGTGCTGTGTCCCCTGGAGCCACAGAGGACAGGGATGTGCCTGCTCATCCCCTGGCCTTCCACTGGCACAGGACAGAGCCTGCAGCATCCTGACATGTGCTGCAAGGGAGCTCAGGCTCTCCTTCCACTGGAGCTGTGGGCAGCATCCCAAAGAGCACAGAGCAGCTGGGCTGCTGGCCCTGCTCTGAGCACAGCCCAGCACAGTGCAGGACCCTCCAAAGCCTGGAGAAGATGGCAGGGGTTCCCATACAGCCTGGGTTCTTTACAGGGACCTGCACGCTCCAGAAAAAAAACAGGAGCAGGGCCAGCTCTCAGCTTGCCAAAAAAGCCCCATCTGGGGCACCAGGCACTGCCAGAAGCTGTCACCAGGCACAGGCAGCTCAATTACAGCTGCTTGCTCTGTGCCAAAGGTCCTGGTGCAGATCTAGGCATGGAGGTGACAGAGGGGCACATCTAACAAGGTGACATCCCAAAGGCAGGGTGTGATTTTGGGTGCTGGGATCACCCAGGGATCCACAGCCTCCTCTCTCCACCTGCACGCTGCCCACAAAATCCATTCCCCAAGGGCCACTTCCAGCTTCCCAAACTCATCAGCAGATTCACAGAGCTGCTATTTAAAAATAAAATTTAAAAAAATTTAAAAAAACTCCACTGGAGAAATAGTTACTTTTTTTTTTTTTTTTTTTCCATCTTTTAACAGTGACATTTCCCCTCCCAGCACTCACACTGGCCAGAGGCCCATGGCTGGATTATTTAGTCTGACTCCTGAAGCAGGAACAGATTTACAATTCAAATTCTCATGAAACGGCAGGGTTAGAAACTTCACCAAACTTTATGTTATTGGAAAGAAGAGATTCCCAGAAAGGGTCTGAGCTAACTGCCTTTAAAGCTGTGATATCTGTACTGTATAAAGAAGCTTTTTTAGGTGTGTTTAAAATGCATTAGTGCTTTTCTTCACCCTCTGTCAACCCTGACAGAGAGCTAAGTCCACACAACTTTTAAGGAGAGATTTTAAGAACAGTCAGAATAATTTTTAAAATATAGGAAAAAAAAGTAATTTTTTTTTTGTAATAAAACATACATATTATATGCTCAAAACAAAGGGCAAAGCCTCATCCTTTACAGGGCTTGCAGATCAAACCTGAAAATTAATCATGAGGTACTTCAGATTCCCATCATTTCCATGCAGCAGCTACCTACAGCAAGAGGAGTTGAAGTTTAACATCAGAAGCCAACAAATGTACACCTAGCTTTATTTATTATGTTTTTATTTATATAGTTACACGGTGATACATAAGCCAGGCAAGGGTCTTGGCAAAGGTTTGAAAAAGTAATTTCTTTCTTAGAATGTAACATGACATTTATAGAAAGTTAAACATTTTCCAAATATATTTGACCTTATTAAAAATTTCTATTTTAGTGAATGTTTCAGATTTTATTAATATTTTTATCATCCTTATATCCCAATTCACTAATGAACCCTAAATTGGATTAGGCAGTTCTTAAAGGGGAAAACATGGGAAAATATAACAGGAACAGCAAATGAGTCCATTCTGAACTCTGAAAACTGAGAGCAGATTTTCATTTTTTATCATCTTCCATAAAATGACTCTTTTGGGGTAAAGGAGGAGAAGAATGACTTTTCTTTGACCTTCTCTGGCCAAGTTTTACTGTAAAACAATCTAGCATCACTACACTGTACCTGGGATCCAAAACAAGTGTGTCTGCCTTGCAATATCTCTGCAGGAATTATCAGTAATACTATATGCTCCAGTTTCAGATGGTTCTAATCAATCTTTTAGTATCTTACATGTCTGCCTATTAAGCTCGAGATGATCGCTTGGACTCTGAACTCTCTCTTTCTTTGTAAAATCATCTTGAGTAGTATTAAATCATGCTGTTGGAGCCCTGGAATTTCTGGGTTTCATCAACATTTGCCCTCATTTTTCACATGGCAAAGTTAAGGAAATATCTGGTAACATTTTAATTCCACGTTATTCCGTGTGGCTTGTATAGGTGTGGTGCAATCAAGTCCTACATAGGAAAGGCTGATTTGAAGTCCTGGCAGAGCGATTAGCTGATTCCCCAAAGATATGGATATAAATTTCTCCTAGGCACATCTGCCCTGTCTGCTTTTAATTTTGAAACACCAGCTTTAATTTAGAAACCGTACTGCAAGCTGTCCCTTTTGTGAACAAGAATGACATAATTTGCTGAGCAGAGACCCAAAGCCAAGCTTTTTTTTGTCTTGAGTAATCAATGAGTAGTAACCAAGAGGCAAATGTTCCTGCACTAATTCCCTGCCTTTTTGCAGGTTATTGCAGTGTGTGGATCAGGGCTGAGTGCTGGGGCTGGGCTGGGCATCCCCCCTCCTTCCCAGAGCCACAGAGATCACCTCCTCTCACATTCTTGATCAGCTTCCCTGCAGCAACAGCGGCAGCCCATCACATGGAAAAGTAATATTAGGAAAGTATTTAATGTATTTATAGCTGTCTTTTAATGACATTTACCAGCTGGATAGGAGGAGGGCTGCCAGCACGGGGTGATCAATCAGCTTTGAGGAACTCCAGCAAGGGCTCTCAAGACCACCAGCAAGCCTTCCTCCAGCCCTGGCTCCATCTTCTCCCTTCTGGCTGCAGATCCTTGGGGCAACTCAGGCTGACACTGTGTTTGCCTGGCCCTTATCACAGCAGGACCTTGAATTTAGCCCAGGGCTGAGGCTGCTGCAGAGTACAAATAAATAGTGCTAATTCTTAGATCACAGCTCAGAAATTTCTGTTCTACATCAACCAAGCAATCTGCGAGCATGGGACCCATTAGGAGCACTCCACATAGTGAATTTAGTGTGCCAATCAGTTGTTCCAGAGGACAAAAGGAGAGACAACTGCTTGGCCAGTGTTTGCAGCAGACCTTTGGATGTCTCCTTACAGCAAAATGCCATCACACAGAAGTTCTGGCTTGTTGCAGGAGGAGTTACCAAGTGCAGGTAAAAAACTGCAAAGATAAACCCATATGGAAAAGATCATGATTGAAAGGTCCAAGTAAAGCAATTTTCCCCTTCCCAAAAGATGTGGATATAAATAGAAGAGTGCCTGAAAATGAGCAGGCAGAAATGAAATACAAATGCAAACAGGGAGCGAGTCTTTTAGAGCAAATAAAGGTTTCATAGGCCTGTCCCCACACAGAGTGACCCAGAGCCACCAGCAGTGCCAATTCCTTCCCTACCCTGCTGCCCCTGCTCTTGTGACACAGTGAGGCTGGACACAGCCCCTTTGTGCAGGAAGGGTGAGCCATTATTCTGCCTCGGTTCAGGCTGACCTGAAGAGCAATAATTGAGCAGAAGTGCACATTCCTGTGACCACATTATCCAGGGAAGCCGTGCCCACGCTGCTGATGCTGAGCATCCATCCACACTCCTGGAGAGAGCCCCTGGGGACACACTCCAGAGCTGCTCCCTGAGCATCATGCCAACCTTTTGTTTTAACATCAAGGGGTCTTCAGCCGTCTTATCTGTTACTCTAATTGCTCTGACAAGCTGTGGAGATACACGTCATTTAATGAGTAAACCTATAAAATAATCATTTGCTGTCTGTGCGCTTGCTGCTCAAAATCTGCTGAAATTTCAAGTTGGGGGGGAAAAGCTCCATGGGGCTTGAAGAATGACTTTTTTACTTCTCTCTTTTGCTCTGAAAGGGGATTTTACAGTCACACAAACAGTAGGAGTTTGTGTCTCTCAGACTTTATTTCTATCCCTCTTCCTCCCAATACAAATCATGTCTAAAATACTGTGCTTTGTTCTTGTTATGATTTGAAGTTCTGAGCCTAATTTCTTTCTTTTGATAACTGAATTGAAAATCAGGTAGGAAATAAAGGTTTGCAAATGCTCACCATTTACAGAAGAGGTAATGACAGTGAGAAGGCAGAGGAGTGCTTCACCAGCTCTCTGCACTAATATTTAACAACATTGAAACAGAACCAACCCAAAACCCAACCAAACTCCATTTCCCTCCCTACTCTGGAAATGGATGCACACACCTTTAGGAAGGGTAATTTTCTTTGAAGGAACTGGCAGTGCAGTACAAATGTTGCCTTCTCACAAAGTTTTTCCTGTGGACAATTTCCTAAAGGATTTTCAGAGCCCTCCATAAGGATTATTTTGCAGAATACTTGGACAATGCCTGTAGATAAAGGAAGCTAAAGTATCATTTTCTAGATAGTGGCATAAAGACATCAAACAGTAGCTTTGGAATCAGGTTGCAAGTTTTTTGCAAAAGGAGCTGCAGAAAGAAAACAAGACTGAGTGGAAAGTTTAATGTCTTAATGTAAGCGAGGAGAGCTGGAAGTGTGAGGTATTGCAGCAAGTATCACTTCAGCTTTAGAATTCAACACATGTTCCAGAGAAGAAAAGAGGCTCCTGGAGAGAGTGAATGTCAACACAGCTTTGGGGGTCAGGTGTTTTCCTTCTTCTTTAATTCAGACTAATAAACTTTCAGAAGCACCAAAGCACTTCCACCACTGGTGCTCTGCTTCTGCTGCACCTTCTGTAAGGAAATCTGTAACCAGTGGTTTACAAACAAAACCCCATCAGGGCTGAAGGAGTCCCAGAGAAACAGCAAGATTAATTTCTCTTTGCTGCTGAATCAAGTGCAGAGGAAGCTTGAAGGATGAATAGGTAGAGATGACAATTTGGGTAACGAGAGCAGCTACAATGGCATTATGCAAGGACTGTCATTTTCCCTGTGTTTGTACAGTGCCTACAACCAGGGGACCTGACCCAGCTGACTTCCTCTAGGAACTGCTGCAATCCAAATAACAAATAAAAATAATGGGATTAAATCTGAATGCGTGATACAAGCCATCCTGCCGCAGGGCAAACACAGCCCCCAGCTGCCAGAGGGGAAGGTAGGGAGGAAGGAATTTTCCCCATGGGCAGGTCATCCCATGGCTGCTGTCCCTGAGGTTTCTTGGATCCTTCTCTGAAATGTCTTGTCTTGTACTCCTCACTGTGAGAGACAAGTTACTGAACTAGACGGACAAGCAATCTGATCCACCATGGCAATCCCTATGATCCCATAGAGAGCCTATGAATAATTCAGATTTTCTGCAAAAAATCCCCCACACTTTATGAAAGTTAACTGGTGTCTGCGAGAGAAAAGATCATATAACATCTTTATAACTGAGTCATCATCACTATTTATGTGTGTATTTGACAGTTTATGGGTGCCTCTCTGTTAAAACCAGATGTAATTAAAATTACAACTTATTTTTAATAGATTGAGATGTCACAAAGGCCTGGTCACAAAAAGCCTTAACCAGACTCCTTGGTGGGTCAGCAATAAAAGAGAGCCCTGACTTTTCGTGAACATGCATGAAATGTTAATTATTTCAGTCTCTGTCTTGGAGGATGTCCTCATCCTTGCAAAAGATGCTCAGGGCTACCCCAGGCTGCAGGGACAGCAGGAAGAATCAAAAAGGGAAGGATGGGGAGAAACCTCTTTACTTGGGAGCTTTCCCTCTGGAGTTTCAGTTTAATCTGAGAAAAGACCTCTGGGAGCATCTCTGAGCCTGGTCTGGGGGATTGGCAGCTCTCAGGTGACCACCACCCTGGGCAATGGAGACTCCCTGTTGTTCAGAGCAGTCCTGGCTTGCCCTGATAATGGGTTTATTGCAAGGTCAGAGTTACTCTCACAGTCCCCTCTTCCCTTTGCTTCCCCACATATTCATGGACAGGGCGAGCTGCTCAGTGTCTCTTGCCCTCCTGTTCCATGACAATTGCTCACATCAACAAGATCTTATTAAAACATCCAGAAATATTGGGGGAGTGTCTAAACTCCAAACAAAACTCTCTTCTGAGAAACAAAACCTTGAAACAATTCAATAAGTTTGGAGCTTCTACTAGAAGGAAAGTGGCATTGGAGCACTTCAGAAAATGTGGCTCGAGGTCACACTTCTGAGCTAGTTTTGGAGAACTGTGTCCAATATGTAACTTCCAAAGTAAAAAGTGGTGAATATTGTCATAATTTAATGGCTCTAGTTTGGTAAGGAGCAGGCTAAGCACCTCTTGAGAAACAATAAGTGAAATATGAGAATTAACTGCAGGAAAATGCACAGGAAAATATAGAAAGATAAACATTAATTGTTTCATGGCCTTGAGGAATGAACACCTGCAAAGCAGGAATCTGGTCCATATAAAAGGATACCTTGTAAAGACAAATATTTGCCTACAATATACACATTTCTGTGCAGACACAGGATTATTTGCACATACAGACTCTATTTCTTTACTTGCAATGAGCTGAAATTTGATATAAAGTCAGAATGTCGATGAAGAGAATAAGAAAAGCTTGTAAAGGCATTTAATGGAAAATGTCTATGTTGGAATAATGTAATTGGTCCCTGCAGAGTATTACAGGTTAGGGCAAAATGTTGGATAGTGACAAAGTAGGAGAAGGAATGGATACGTGGGAATTTTCCCCTTTTTCTCAAGTACAGCAAGTCTCAGTCCAGGCAGAAACAGGGTAGGCTCTTGCCTCTTCTTACAAGCGGGGAACAAGCTAAGACTCAGAAATTTTCAAGGACTACTTACCTTTCCTTTCCTTCCTGCATTCAGAGGAGAGCAGGTGGGGATCTCATTGCAGGTCAATGGGAATTTCATGGTGGTCCCAGGGGTGCTGCAGGAGCTCATATTGTGGTCCTGGATCTTTGAGGTTTTACTGTAAAATAACTTTGCCCTCACTATGGCAGCCCCTTCAGAACATTTCTCTCAGTATTTTACACCACCAAGCTCTACCCCAATGAGGCTGTCGGATGTTTATTGCCATTTTCCTTTTTCAAGCCTTTAGAATCTGCCTTTCTTTCACTCAAGATATCATCATTGACTTCAGGAGAATTGGAATGAAACCCCCCAACCCAAAATTCCCAAATCAGTGTGCACACCCACAAACTGCAAGAGTCAAAAATACCTTGTGAGTGAAGGAGCTCAGGAGTGAGAGAGGATGGGTTTCACTCAGGGGTGACCTCGGGGGATCTGTGCCTCCCTGGGTGTGCAACACATCAGTAGCACATATTCAAGACAGATGAAGAGCTTAGGAAATACAGAAACATGGATTCAGATGTGTCAGCCAGAGTGTGAAAAAACAGCTGCTTAAAAATAATGTTTGGGGTTTGCCTTTCTGCAATGACAGGAAAGGAATTCAGTGTCAAAGTGGCCATATGTGTTGCTTTACTCCAAAGCCTGCTGTGCTCTGATCCTTAATTCTTATGATGCCTTCTTGAACTGAAAATCCATCCATACACATCTCTCCACACTGCCCACAATAACACAAGGATTTACTGAGCTAATGACCCTGCCATTTGGGCTGCCCTGCTTAGAACATCCTGAAAGTCCCCAGGATAAACCCAACAGACAAACTGAAATCCTAGTGTGAAAAATGCTGGTGTTATTTATAATATTGTCCAGTCCTTCCAGCCACAACTGATGTGTTGATGTGAAAAACAACCCTCAAGAACCATCAGACCAATTCTGGAATCCAGGGAGGGCAGTTTAGGCAGTTTCTGCTGCCTGGATTGCAGGCTCTTTGTGGATGCATCTTCTGTTGGGGCTTTTGAGAGACTGAACATACTGTCAGCAGTTAAATAATATATCCATATCATCACCATATAAAAAATACAGCCAAAAATCTGTTCACATGGAGACTTTGATTTAATTGTCACTTGGATGCTCCTAACCACTTTCTCTGCAGCTGAGAGTAAAGCTGAGCCTTCCTCTCAGCTCTGTGCCTCTGTTTCCCTGCCCTTGAGTGTGCACCTACTTGGACTCCTCACTCAGCAGAGAAAAATTGGCTGTGATGCTTCCAAGAGTGGGCTTTTTTTCAGGTAGAATCTTGTTAAAATCACTAATAAATCAATTGCAGCTCAGTTTGGGGACAGTGACTTTTGGAAGCTGAAGAAGACCTTGGAGGGGTTACCACAGTGCAGCTACTGAAAAGCCATGGGAGCCAACAGAAAAAAAAAATGCTGGTAGGCAACTCAGTGCAAGTGCAGTCAAAATTGATCCATAGGGATAGAAAGTGGTCTCAGGCAGACTGGTGAATTGCTAGCTAAGAAAAAATAAATAATATACTTTGACTGTAGTTCATGTAAAGTCTAAGTTACAGGTGTTCTGATCTTCCTACTTTCACAATTTGGTTCAATATTTAGCATATGCTTATAGCATTTTTTTTCCTAAGTCAATGGACTAAATCAACTGTTTTCTATGTAACATCACAGGCTGGAATGGAGGAGATTGCTGCAGCTTTCCAGGCTAGACAGCTACTTTTGTCTCTTTCCCTGTTTTTTGCTTAAGAAAACAGTAAAAAGAAAGGAAGAGTGGGAAAAAAGAACTACACGAAAGAAAAAAAAAAGTAGATAAATGAAAAAGGAAATCTTAATAAGGTTCTTTTTTTCTCTTTTCCTATTTTTTGGAGGCTGCTGTATTAAATTAAAGTCACACATAGGTTTCAAAGAAAATCGTATGTCGGTGGAGTGGTGAGCCCACCTGACAACGCATGCTAACAGAATTGTAAATGTAAAGGGTAATGCTTGTCACTTCCTGACAGCTCTAAATGGCCTTTTAGTTCAGTACGCAGAGCTGTCATAAAAAAACATAAAAATGCATATGCAGACAGCTGAAACTGCAATGCACATCATTATCTGCAAATGGTATAAGTATCCTGAACAAAGGGCCTTCCAGTTTAAGGACAAGCATAAGACATTTTTCTGCCTCTAGCCTTAAAACAAAGTGCTGTCAAGAAAACAAGATTCTCAGTGCCAGAACTGAGGATTTTCTGTCAATCAGCAAGGTGCTACATTTGTACATATTTTTCTGACCCCAAATATGAGAAGAGCATCCTTAACAGATGTGTATTTAACTTCTGGCAGATACATCTGTTTCTTCTGGGTTTTTATTTTTTATATCTTTTTTTTTTCTCCCCCTCAAACACACTGCTGAGCAGAAGAACGTTTTTGTTGTGTACTTTATTAGTTCCTTCTATCCTGGCTTTTCCTCCTTGCTTGTTTAAATCATGGTGGTTTCACCATTCATGTGCCAAGATGTTGGAGAACTTTAGGGACTAATGTTAACCCAGGATGGGAACCTCCCAAAAAAACTTCAATTCTGTTTAATGACCACTGTACCAGTCTGGTGATGGTTTAAAAATTTTCAAAGTTGCAAGTTCATTTCCAGGGCAGTTTTAAAATACAGTAATTTCACGACTATAAGGCGCACCTTTTTGACTAAAGTTTTGATTGAAATCTGGAAGTGCACCTTATAATCCAGTGCGCCTTATATATGGACAAAGTTCAGAAATTTGCCAATCTGGAAGTGCGAGCCGAGACGCGCACCGCGGGAGCCGCAAGACAAGTGTCTGGGGTGGGTGGGAGCGCCGGGGCCCGCGGCATGGGGAGAGTGCCTGGGGCTGCATTTAAAGGCTGCGCCGATCCATGAAAAATGTTTGCAAATTGAGCACCTGCCAGTAAACCCCGCGATCGCACGGTTCTGTTACTAATTCGTTACGTTGTTGTGCGCGGATCCTCGCTGGGAAAAAAAAAATGTGCGCCTTATAGTCCGGTGCACCTCATATATGGACAAAGTACTGGAAATTGCTGACAACCTGGAAGTGCGCCTTATAATCCAGTGTGCCTTCTGGTTGTGAAATTAATGTACTCAGAAAAGCATTGAGTGTTTAGTAAAGTCATTTAAGTCCCCAAGGATCATGAAGAATCAGCCTGTCCCTGCACCACTCCACCAAGTGTTAGTGAAAACAGGAGCCCCAGTGCAGTGTGAGCACAGTGGCTGCTCACTGGCCAGATCTTGTTTTCCCACGTGTGCTGATATTTCTGCTCAGGACACCTCTCCAAATAAAGGTTTGACACTGTAGATTACCTGAAATGATTCAAGGCTCAGGAAAAAAAGCCACCTATGGTCCATGTTGAATGCTCTGCTTTAAAGGCAAGCTGGTGCGAACAAGAACTCCCACCCCATGCATTGGAGTTCACCTATTTATGAATGCATTAAGAGCAACAAGAGAGCAGCTGGGATTCCTTCTTCTTTTTTACTTCCTGAACCTCTCATCCAAACCTTGTCCTGACTGACACCACTCACAAAATCCACTGCACCAACTCATAAGCACATAGTGACAGGAGGGAATGGCTTCAGACAGAAAGAGAGTGAGTTTAGATTAGATATTAGGACTGAATTCTTCCCTATGAGAGTGGTGATCCCTGGCATAGGCTTCCCAGGGAAGCTGTGGCTGCCCTATCCCTGGAAATGTCCAAGAACAGTTGGATGGGGCTTGGAACAACCTGGGATAGTGGAAGGTGTCCCTGCCTGTGAGTAAGAGCTTGGAACAAGATCATTTCAAAGATTTTCTCCAAGCCAGACCATTCCAAGATTCTGCGATTCTACCACTGAGATCTTCACTAACCCATCCCCTCCCAGCAAATCATCTGCATAAATATTCATTCACCAACACAGCCAGTAGAACAAAAGTGAAACATGGAAAACCACCAAGTGCTTGAACGACAAACCCCAATTTTCCCAGATGCTGGACATCCAAAGATGTCTCTCTCACCTTGGTCCCAGTTTCACTTACATGCAGTTAGCACCACACTCATTAGATTACATAAAACTCCTTTTTTTTTTTCTGTAGGTTGGTGGGTCCACGAGATTTTCAGCTTTTCCTTGCATTGCTTTTCCTGCTATTCTCCCAGCCCTGGGCTCAGGCAGCTCTTTAGGATCTGTGCATGGAGCAAACAGAATCTTTTGGCCCTGAACACAACTTTCAGTCCAGGATCTGATGTGCACAACACATCTTTAATCTATTTCCTCAGTATCTTGAATTAGCCACCAAACGTCTCATTCTGGTGTTATCTGCTTGCAGCATAAACTATGGGAGTATGAATCAAAGATATTTGGGGTTTCAGAACTTCTGAGATTATGGAGGCAAAATTTCTCAGTCTACAAGAAAAGTAAGGGAATAAATGTCACATAGAAAAATTCCCTATTCATCTCATGGCTTATATTTACAAAGTGCTGTGTTTGAATCAGTAAATTTTCCAGCATGAAATTGCCCTGAACAGTTGCTTAATGGGATCTTAATTTTCCTTTAATTAATCACCTTTAGAATTTCTAGCTGTTTCTCCATTAAAATTCACATTTATCATATGTGTAATCTTAATTCCTTTCTTCCAAAATTGCCCAAAGAAACCATCAAAGGATAAGGCTGCAACCTTAAAAATTCATTTCTTTTGTATCTGCAGTAAGATGATAGGGGAATCCACAGTCACCCTGGAAAAATACAGGCTTTGTTTGAGATTTTAAGAGAGCTCTAGTTCCTGTCTGCCTCTGCCTTCGTGGTGCTGCTTGAGACATCTGAAGATATCTAAATCTCAAGCTTGGTTCCTGTCTCAGTAACTGATTCTAATCCAAGCTCAAGAAAAATTACATCTTAATACTCACTCAACAGTCTTGCTTCCAAAGCTGCCTCGACAGATGCCTAAATTACTGAACACAACTCTACAGCACATCCTCCCCAGAGTCTCAGCTTGCACATGTGCCTAAAATAAAAAATAAATAATAAAAAAAAAAGAAAACCTTGCAGACTATGTGTAAAAGCCCCATCTGGTGATGCCCAACACAACAGTATGTTTGCACCTAATTACAGTACACTTAAAAATTACACTGTGCATTACTGACACAAAAACACAGGGATGTACCTCTGTCTAATCAATGCTGGACAGAAGGAAAAGGTTCCCAGCCCCGGTGGAGTCAGCTGATGAACCAGACTTCTACAGGGGTGGGAGAGGAAGGGGAAATGAAAGCTGAAGAAAGTTTTGGGATGGAGATTGGCACATTTGTGAGAGAGATGCACAACATGCCAGTTTTTCACTGCCACAAAACAAGAGCATCTCTGGTTTCCCTGGATGCCTGAGGACACGTGTCCTTTCCTGGTGGGTCTCACCCAGCCCTTCTCTTTGAGCACAGCTTTTGTACTGCTGTGTTTTAACAGAGACTGCAGCGGGGAGAATCCAGGACTGATACCAGCAGCTGAGCTCCAGCAGCCAAAATACCCCAGTGTTTTATCCACAGTGATATTGAGCTGCATTTGAACACACATCTCCCAGACAAAAGCTTCTATATCCCATTACCATGACCTGTGCCAGCCGGGCCTCCCTCTCAATCTGTTCCCTTTAAATTTACAAGGAAGGAAAGAACAAGAAAGAAGGACACTCTTTTATTACATTTTTTCAAATAAAATGTCTGTGCTTTCCCTGGATGGTACCAGCCCGATTTATACAAGGTGAATTTGACCTTCAAGAGGCAGAACATCTGGGAATGACAATTAAAGCCATCTGCACCCAAGGCAAGCAGGTTGCTCGCTATCCACTCTGTTCTGTCGCCTTCAGAACACAGAGGAGGGGGGGTAATCTCAAGACAGTCATCCCTTTTTTATTGACTGTCTCCTGTGCTTTTAGAGATGTGAAAATACACAGAGCCTGACTGCACTCCTTCCAATCCACCGAGGATGCCATGAAAACTCCAGCAGTGCTGAAGATTTGTGATTGGGGTTCTGTGGGGATAGGATCAGACACACATGAATTTTCTTTCATAATTATTCTGACGTCTCTCTATCTCAACAGTGGTGAGTTGGCTTGTCTGAAATAGGCTCTCATGTCTCCTCTGTGTGGCTGAGTGGCTTGTGCATTTTGTACTGACCATCCAAGTCCAAGAGGAGTCACAGGAAAGGTCACTGAGCCCTCTGCTCCAGGAGGTGATGATTTAAACTCCAGCTCTATTTAAGAGGACTGAAGATGTTGAAGATATTATGAAACAACAGTAAAAATCCAAGCCACCAATTTCCGTAGGAATTTAGGGCAACTAGATTCCCTAGAGCTTGTAAAACTCTAATGGTTGCTGCAACAGGGTAACTAATAACTCCCTACAGCTCATTTTTGAGAGTGTGCTCTTAAATCAGGGCTGTTGAGGACCATCATGCTGATCATCACTGTCCCAGTTTTCCCCTGTGCTCTTCTGCTCACTGGTACCATCTGATGCCTAAAGTTTCATAATTTTCTGGTGAGCTCTTTGGGACAGGAGGATTTTGTTAGTGGAGCAGGATTTTGATGTTTGGCTGGAGATGCTAAAACAGTGCAGTTAAAAAAAGAAATTAAGGCATTACCTGTGTCCTGCAGATACCTGTACAGAAGGATCACACTCACATTTGGGCAGGCAGTTAATGACTCATTTGGATAACCAGATCTATTTGTAATTTCAAAAGCAGAGAGAAAATATAGAAACAAAAGATAAGGAAAAAAACCAACTCACACATAATTTGATTTTTTTTTCCTGTGGCATTTGGAATGTTATTATTTTCTTTTTCTCTTTGTATATTTTTTTTTTCCAGCCCATTTAAGAGCTCCCTGTGTGCCACCTATCGGTGTGACCCATGCTCAGCCCTTCTGCAGACAAAAACAGAGGTGGGAGAGTCATGCAGGGCCAGAGAAAGGGAGGTGGGAGGCCAGAGACCCATCCAGAAAACAAGGAAAGGGAAAGGAAGTGGATTTTTCTGGGCAGGTTCAAGCCAACTGCAGCCCAAACGGCCATCACACCCTCTGCCTCAAACTAGGGGTGTGACTCAGATAAACCAGCAACATGAAATTACACCAGCAGAAAGACATTTCACAAAATATTCTGCACCATGGATGACATATTCAAGTATGATGCCTTTGAGATTTAACCCTGCTTTCTTTGAGTGAGAAACCAGACACTTGGAGAATTAACTGAGATTATATTGACAGGCCTTGGTTCCACAACAATTCCCTTTGTATGTGCCCCATAAACATCTTTCTTTCCAGTGTCAGTCATACGTTCGTTTTCTACCACAATAATTCTTTGCTAAGATCCCATTCCCATAATAGAAGGAGGGAGAAAAAAAATTGAGTGACACCTCAAACAATATTTGATAGTCTAACAACAATTTCTAACTTCAAAGACTATCTACATAAAAGTTGAAGACTTTTGCTACAAAAACCAAACCATTGGGAAATCATTTTCCATCTGACATCAATTCCCCAGCCACTAGAATGAAGGCTTTAACTAAAAGTATAACTTTTACTGGAGCTTCTTTAACATTTTAATCTGTGCTGTGAGGAAGCCTGCACAGACAGGTTATTTTGTGCCAGAATCCAAGAGTGGGGTGTGAGAGGGAGAATCCCAAAAAGCAAAGAGGGTTTGTGGCCAGCTGAAAACCACACTCAGGTCCAGAGGTTGAGCAGGTTAGGGAGTATCTGCTTAGCCCCAAATCTCTGTGGACAAAGAACCACAAGAGGTGAAACTGAGAACACTCCTAACCCCCAAAATTATTGTCCTGAAGGAAGGGAATTAATTTTTCAGAGCTGAATCATTACAGCAAATCACTCCTAATGTACTGAACCACTGGAGGAATCAATGGATGCAGGTCTACAAATGATGTATTTGAGACTCAGTGCTAGCAAACAAAGGTTTGATGGTGGGGCATTTTCCTTTCCCAGAAGCACTGACTAAGCCCCTCAAAGTCTTCTGTAGCAGTCCTCTTTTTTTCCTTTTTTTATTTTTTTTTAAGCCCTGCTTTCATTTCCAGCTGAAGAGAAGATTGCATGTCTAAGACATCAAGTTGTGACCTTGCAGTGAATTAAATGGGTGAGCATGTTAAAAGGCTTGTAAATGTATCTGGACCTTTTTTTCCCTCACCATCTGTTTCATACTTGATATCTTGATAGATAGTTCAGCTTATTACCCACCACTAACGTCATCTCTCTGCTGAAGCCTTGTTATTTGAAATATGGGGTCTCTCCTTTGTGTAGCAGTGACTAAGAACATTGAAACCCACTTAAATTTGTTTTAAATGCATTAAATTGGTAACATGCAGTGTTGCTGCATACCAGTTTCTAAGTTACATAGTAAAAGTTTGAACGATTTAACCAATTTAATGTACGAACCAGGCACTCTGTATGGTTGAGAGCAGTCAGCTTTTCCATTGAAACGTTTGCCTGGTAGTTCACATTGTGCAGAGGTATGCAGATGTTTTTGCCAGGAGAAAGTGAAATAATTGATGCAGCTGAAAACGACCTTGATCTAAAAGTCATTACCTCATTCCCTGAAATATCTGAAAATACAATGACAGAATCAAGGGCCTGAGTGACTACTGTGACTTTTACTTAGTCCTGAGTACCAGTGTGACATGGGTACATGCCAACAATAAATCATTTTCCTGGAACGCACAACAGTAAGAAGTTGGGGTCATGTTTTCAAGCTGGCTTTTTTGCTTTTTCTTTTTGTGTCTGTTGGTCGTGTCTCTGCAGACTTGACATGACGTCTTCCTGTCTGCCTACATCTATTTTATAGATTAATGGTACCTGCAGCTGCCCAGCTGAAAGGTAGAATGATGGCAAGGGTGATGAAACCACATGCACCATGACATAGGAGAGTGACTCATGGGGCCAGGGAGGAATTCCTGCCTTTCACCATGGCAGAGCAGCATGATCACACACACCTGGAGATGCACACAACTCCCCCAGCTCCATCAGCTTCATCAGCTTTCCAGGGAAAAGGGCAGATCTCCCCAGGCTGCCCTCACCACAGCAGGGCTCTTGAATCTGCTGGCCACAAGCCCAGCAGAGACAAATAAACATTTTGGATGATCAGATTTTCACTGGGGTTGCTGAAGTCACTTGTACCCATTGGAGAAGCACCACAGTCACAGGAATAGTCCACCCTTTCTAATGGGGAAAGTGATTTCTGCAACCTCTGCTCTTCCCTGACACACCAAGAAAGCTGTCTTGTGCTTTAGCAGTGTAACAAATCAATAATTTCACACCTAAAATGTGGGATCGTGGTCATGCCTACAAACCACATTGTCCAAAGGATTTCCCGGATTTTCTCTTTGAACAGGAACTTGCACAGAGGAGCTGGGAATACCCTGGCCCAAAGAAGAGAGGGAAGGCATTTTAAACAAAGTGAATTGAAAGTTGTGCAACAGACATAACTGCAACCAAACAGCACCTGCCTAGTGATAGGAGATTTGATTCCTGCTGAAAAATGTCACACCAAGGGGATCTGAGGACAGACAAACCAAGGACAGACAAACCACCCTGCATCTAAAAAGCGGCTTCAGAAGGAGATCCCGACATGGGGGGGACCAAAAGTCTCAGTGATGACTTTGCCATGCACTGGAGCAGCAGTGCAAAGACCAGAGCTAAGGCCAGGCTGCTGCTAAACACAGGTGCTGTGGTCTTAAGGAGTGGAAGCTGGGAAGATCCAGGGGTTTTGGTGGAATTTCACCACCTGCAAGACAACCCATGGCTCTGAGAAGCAGCATGCTCTCTGCACATCATGGTTTGGGTTTTCATCTCTGAGCTTTTAATCTCTTTCCTTTCCGGGATCCATCAGGGCTGAGAAGGACAATTTCTCCAACAGCAGAGATATAAAGTTTTCAGAGCTCTCATTCACCACTGATACAGAAATGTATTTCCCTAAATTTAACAGTTCAATCCACATCAAGGTGTTACAAACATTTAGTTGTGTTACAAAGGATGTTCAAGTATTGGCAGGATACCTACATGCTGTGCACGATGTGCAGCCCAACAGGATTTCTCTGGAACCATTTTCATTTCATTCCATGTAAACAGCATCTCCAGCAGGACCTCACCAGACCTCACCAAAGAACCAGAGTTCTGTTTCCCCAACCAAACTCACTCCAGATCTTCCAGCTCAAATGGAGGTCTGAGCACAGATCTGGATTTACTCACAGAGTTCGATTTGGAATCCAATTTTCTAATCAATTCTTCATTATTTAAATCAATGCCGCTGATACAACGCATCAGAAAACCTATCCCCTTGATGGAGGATTTTTAAAAGCTGTATTTTATGGCTATGTCATCGCCAGGCATTTGTGGATTTAAAACATTTGTGAAATAGGATTTTCTGGTAAAATCTTGTGTGGTCCATTAAACATACAATACACAGCAGAGGAAACACTTGATTATGCCTACACACTTATTTGTGTTTCTCGTAATGTTCCAAATAAGCAGAGCTTTGTCACGTGGTTATCAGTTCCTGAGATGGCTTCTGAAGTTTGCAGTTTTACTTTTCTGCCTCGCAGTTGACAAGTTACCTGTGACTGCATTACCTTAGAGCCAGTCCCTGCAGATATTTTGTATTTTCCTGTGATATTCCCATTAAAGCAAATTTCCCAGGAACTCCATTTAAATGTTCAAGCACACTGCATGCAGGCATGCCTTTGCAGCACTCCCATATGTGTACTGTTTCCCTGTATACAAAGCACATGTGGAATCTGTAAGCATAACAAATGGGATCATTAACAGAAAAATTAATTACGCTCACACAAATCGTGTGAATTTGCACTATTAGTTCTATCAGAAGTCAGCACAGTGCCTACATAATTGAATGCTTCTCTTGGAATCTCAGTGTGGGAATCCAGCACTGAGCTGGCAGCAGCACAAGTGTCATTTTTCTAAGGATGTGTATGAAAATTGAGGCTGTCCAAAGGATGTGTATGAAGGGATGGATTCACTGCTGGACTCTGCTGCATTGCACAGCACAGCTCCTCAGTGTTTGCCATGGCACCCAAAAACATTCCACAGGGCATCAGCTGTACCATGCACAGCTTAATAGAAAAAAACACCTTGTAAGAGAGAAGATAACAAATAACATTAACACTAAAAGATGTAAGTATCTCCATTTCAGTGATATTTTCTTCCCAATCTGACCTAGCCACTGACTCATGGATTGGCCATTCCTTATGAGCAAAGGATCTTGCACTCATCTGAATCAGAGTTTTTACCAGCCTGATGTGTTGAATGACACAAAGGGACTGTGCCTTGAAGGCTGGGAATAAAAATAAAAACTTGGCTCATCTAATGCAGGTCCACAGGACAGCAAGGAATCTCAGCTTTCAAGTGGTTAATAAACCCATCAAATAGCCAGTACAGCACAAAATTCAAACCTCCAGGAACAAAAAGTCCAGGATCTTAGCACAGCATAAGCAAGGAGCAAGAGACAGCCCAGACTGCTGGAAATATTCTACACAGAACAGCAGCTTTTATTGCTATTTACACAAATTCAAATATATTCAACATTATCTAGGATTAAATGTATATCACACTTTCTTTAGACAACATTTTCCACTCAAACAACTTTAATAGAACATTAACAAAACACCTTTTCTCAACATCCCTCATAGAGAGATGCACAGAAGCACAGAGAGGAAAGCATAGAGCAATTTAGAACAAGAAACAAATACAAATAATGTAGTCTCTGGAAATTATAGGCATGGAAGAAGGAAACAAGATTCCAACTTTCAAAGTACAATTCATTCTAACACAATCACTGGCAAAAGTGGGAAAATATTAATTTCTACATTCTCAGAATTAAAAATCGACTTTAAAATAATGTTCTGGTTGCTTTTTTATTACAGTTTTCTCCATAGAATGACAAATGTAAGAAAATCTCCTACCCACACCAAAATAATGTTTGGCTGAGCTCTATTTCTGGTGCAGATATTTCTCTGTTGAGACAGCTCACTCATCTCCTCATAGGAGTCCTGGAAGCATTTTCTGGCTTTGCTACACTTTCACTGTGTCAGTAAATCACATAACATGCACACCACAAATTAACATCTGAAAAATTGGGAGAGTCATTCCTATTTAAAAAAAATTTGTTGCGAAGCTCAGTTTAACCACTAATTATTCTGTTTCAAGTTACTGGAATTAAAGATGTTTACAGCTACACATGATCTTTGTAATCAGTAGTAGCTCAGAACTACACACAAGTAATGATCTCAAGCAGTTGAGTCCAATCTGAGTTAAGCAGAGTGCAGCAGAGAGAACGTTCCAGCAGATTCCCATGGGAATGAAGATTTTGCATTCAGAAGAAAGGAAATCCAAATCCTCATTTGCCCTCACTCCATAGCAAACCCCACCCAGGTTCCACCTCTGCCAAAGCACACCCTGCCTGTGTCATGCAACCGTGCTGTGAAAGATTATACCACAACTCTGACAATGCAAACACTGACAGAAGTTTAAAACTATTATTATTAGAATTACCTGGATTTACTGACACTGATGGGTTTAAATCCTCGAGGGATAGGTTGTATCATTAGCAGAAAAGGTGAGGAAGATAAAACAGAGGCAATTACTCAGTGCTTCATAATAACCTGAAGTACAATTCCCTGAAGCACCTGTGTTTGCCTGGCATAACTCATAGGTCAGTGCTTGAGATGGAAGATATGCATGTATTTGCTTCTGCTCTGCTTGGAAAATTCTGCATTCCTGGGGATGGAGGGAAGGGAGCAGCCACTGGCCACCCCTGAGCACCAGCAGTGCTGATGCACTGAGTCCCCAGGCACAAAGTCTGGGTGTTCATTGCACACCCAATGGGAAACCCACCCAGAGTCCCTCTGCCACCTCCAGATGAGTTCAGTTTCCTGATGTGAACAGAAAACCAGTCAGGAGAAGTCATTAGAGACCAAAAATATGTAATTGATCTCAGAGACTTGTCTCTCTAGGTTGCCACTAGGAATAACAAACAGGGATAAACTTATCTTCCTGTGAGCAAATTCCAGCAGGGATTGTGCTGAAGTGCTCTGAATTAACATCTTAGAGAGCTTTTTTCCACAAAGTCTCCTGACAGATACCAAAACCCGGGATCCTCTTTAGGAAAATAAAAATAATAATAATAAAAGAAACCTACATTTAGTTGATTTTCATGCTCATGACCCTCAGGTGTGTGTGGAACAGGGTGGGTTGAGGGGCAGCCCTGTGATGACTGCGGGGTCCTTACCAAGCCCAGCTGTCATAATCTTCAAGGAGGGGAAAAAAAGACTTTTTCCCTTTTGTGCCCAGACTTGTGCAGGTCCTGGCATCTCTGCAGGCTCATGATAGAAGACCTATCTTATTCATGCTGCAAAAGATCTGGAACCTGACACTTCTCCTGGGCACTCAGTCCTAACCGGCAGGATTTGCCTCTGACACTCTCCTTTCAAGATAAGTGTCAGCAGGTGATGAACTCTGTATTCTTTCACTCCTGCAGCTTCAGAGCCTGGATCTCTGTTTCTGCAGAATTTATGAATGGTAAATGTCAAGCCCTTTGTTTTTTTCAGAGCTGTAGCTCTGGTGTCAGAAAAATAAAGGGAAGATGAACAATACTCTTCTTTCCTGCACCCTTTATTTTGCAAATTCTTACACAGGAGAAAGAGCCATATTTATTGATGTACAGTCAGCACAAATAAATAATTTGCGGCAAGGAAGGCTCCAACATGCCATTGTGGCATCCTCCTGGCTTTGTCTGCTGAGCTGGGTGCACTGGTGTGATATTGGACCCACAAACCTTCCAGGGCTTAATGGCATTAGGTAACTATTGTTAAGTTTTACTATGATTTTAGTAATTTGGTTAATTAGTTCCACCTCATGAGGCAAAGGTCTCATAATGGCACTTTGCAGGATGTTCATTAGCTGAGCAGATTGCTTTTTCAGGTCAGGGCATCTCTAGCAAGGGCTCTGTGGTCACTGCATAAGGATTATGGCAATGGAAGGGATGATGAAAATCGGAGTCTAAGCCTGCCCTCTCAGTGAACTAAGAGCTCACACTGGTCTTACAAGAACGGACAAAGCTGAGATTTAGAACAGCCTTGGCTAAAGCAAAGCAAATTACTGTGCATGAATTGTTTAGCCCTTGTGCCCATTTCTGAATCACTCACATCTTGTTCTGCAGACTGACTCTGGTAACAACTTAATACAAACATATTTCAACCAGAGTGACCTGTGAACCATCTCCTTTGTCAGCTCTGCCTTTGATTACCCCTCACACAGTCCCAGTTAAGAACACTGAGCTCCAAACACACACCTACTGCTCAATTATTTCAATATCTGGGGCGAAACCCAAATCTGATCATCACAGGATTTCAGCAGAGCAGAAGCACATCCTTAAGGCTTCTCTCATTCTGGATCACCTCATTACTGAGCTCATGCTGCACAGATTTTTCCTTGCCTAGTGAGTTTGTCACACTGTGAGTGGCAGCACAGGAGCACCCAGAGCCACATCTCACACCTCTCTGGGGGTGCCCTGTGGATTGCCCAGGGCAAAGGCCAGCCCAAAACTCAAACCCTCTTCTCTCCTCACTCCACAACACCTCTTCTGTTCCCTCAGCAGCTGTGAAGCAGACACAAACACTCCATTTGCATGGAAGAACAAGAAAGGAACAGAAATGGGATCAGATGATTTATCCTTCTGGAACAACAATTCTATTGGCACATCTACCACTGCATGGTTTTAAAAGTTGCTTACAAAATTACTAAGAGGCTTAAAACTTCATAACTGATCACAGCCACCACAACTTGTGCACTTTCCTGGAGACAATCAGAGCACCACTATCCCTGGACCAGGGCATCATGATGATGGAAACAATATTCCTTTTCCAAGCTCTTCTTAAGAGCTCCTCCTAATAGAGAGTGATTCCTCAGGAAGCTCTGTACCTACTTTGCACATGTTAATACCAGCTTAGGTTTCATTATGACTAATGTCATTATAGTGGATTCCAAATGAATTATTCATGATTGGCTCCTTCTTTTAATGCCTTTGGCATTTGACATGTTTTCCACATTGCCTACAAAATGTCTGTGGTAGGAAAATGCTCATAGGTGTCCTTGGCAGCTGGAGGCTGAAGATGTAAATGTTGTGCTTTACATCCAATGAGGGGAGCACAACATTTATTTTCAGGAAAGTCTTTTGCTTCCCACAACTGGTCTGCTTAAAGCCAATATAAAATACTCTGGATGGAGGCTGATGCATCTGTCTGGGTTCTTCAAGAGTGGAACATGTCGTTACTTTGAAATAAAAGCAAATACCACGTGTATTACTCTATCTCACAAGTACTGCCAGAAAATATCTAATGTTCCCTAAAAAAATCAGAAAAATTCAGAAAATTCAATACCCCTTGAAGTCACTTCCTTTCTCTGAACCTAAGATTTCTAAAGCAATGGAAAGGCTCCCATAATGTCTCATCTTTCTTCAGCCCATCATTAAGTTTTCTAGGTAAGGAAAGCCTTGGAGGGAGATGTGCAGTTGAAGTTAGTGGGACCTGCATTTAGTTGGAACCTTAAGCACAGCACAGCCACCAGAGCTGAGGCATTCTCTCACTACCAGAGCAGAGGTAGTGAGGAACTCAGCCAGGCTGTCACCATCTCCTCCTGCTCTTAGCACAGCTCACCACATTTTTCCACTTGTGGTTCTCACACACTACTGTTGGAGGCTTTTCCCAAGCAAATAAACATTTTCCAGCCTGATATACAACATCATCCAGTTTTGTCTCCCCAAAGAGTTGATCTTAAAGGAACTAAGCTCAATGTACTTGGCAACTGAAGGCTCACAGATTTCTTATATGCCTAAAATAAGTATTTTAGACTCTCCACACCTGAAAAAAAAATATATCTTTGTGTCTAACATGAATTAAAACCCTTGCTCCTCTTTCTCTGCTCCAGGATGTGTCATCTTGTGCTCCCCAGGGGACACAGCACAACGCTGCAAAGGTTGGAGCAGGTCATGCCAAAGGTCCATCCAACATCCTGTCTTTGGAAATGGATAGCAATAGACATTTGAGAGAAAGCTTATAAGAAGTGATGCAAGTATGAAATTCTCAATATCTTCTCCATTTCAAGCAATTTGTGGTTTAAGGACTTCCTGAGCCGTAGCCTACATCTGCGTCATCTCCTTTAATGGCCCTTCAGAGACCTTTGCTTCCACTCCCTCGCTTGGTTGCTTCTTGAGCTGCAGATATCAACAACATCCTGTGGCAACGAGCTCCACAATTTAATTATGCATTGTGAGAAAAAGTAGATTCTGTTTGTTTACAGCCTCTTGCACAATCGTTTCATTTGGCACCGCTCAGAGTTATGAGAAATGGCTTATAACAATTTCCAACCATCATTTTTCCATATTACTGCTTATTTTAGATGGGCAATGGATAGACAATACTGGAAAGCACTGAAACTGCAAATTGCAAACAAATGTACAAAGATTAAACTCAGAGGAAGGAACTTAATTTGCATATGTGTAAATATATATAAAAATTAATATTTTCATACACATTTTTAAAGCTGTATAAAAGTGAGAGAATACTAAACACTTTTTGTTGTTGTAATGTTATCTTAGGTACACACCAAAAAAGTTGCTCCAGTCTTCAATACTATTTTCATTGAAACAAATGTCCTTGTAATACAGGACATTTATATTGTACAAGCAGCAGGATTGGAACTCATGCTAATTAAAGTGGAGTTTCCTTCCTAACAGTTAAAGCTTTCTCAGTTGCTTTTCCAACCAAACACCATACTGAAGTGTTCATGCTATTCCCTGCTGTAAGTATCATGGCAATGTTATCTAAATAAAAATGCAACAGTGAAGCAGTTTTTAAGAGAGACCCACTGTATGATTACTAGCTGTTGGTGCTTGATGTAAAATATCTGACTTACAAAAGCGCTTTGGCATGTTTTTGGACAAGCCTTATCAATAGCTGTAATGAGAAATGGCTAACAAAGGACTTTCTGTACAAACAGCAAATGAGATGCTTGCAGACAGAAGGGAATTTATTCTGAAGGGAAAGAATGAAGCCCAGTGTTCTCATTCACTGGCCCTTCACCTAAAGTTGTTTTATTGTTGTTCCTGTGTGTCTTAAGTACCATGAAGGACAGCATATGCTATTACAAGGATGTCCTGCTTCACCTGACTTTTGTTCCCCATAACCAAGCACCATTGTCATTATCAGATGGCAAAAGTAAACCTGTGATAAACCCCTGGCATTCATTTTCTGAAATAGTCTCTAGAAAAGCCAACTTGCCACATAAGTCAGAGCTGGAGGCACAGAATTGTCAGGACATATGTAGTTCCAAAAACAGTAATTCCAGTGAATGAATACACAAGTATAAATAATTTCTTCACTTAATTGTAACAAATACAAGGATCTGTTTTTCACTTTTTGAAAAGCCTGATTAGATTAGGTTAGAAAAAGAAGTTAAGACTGATGTCAGAGCTGGAGCAGCAATCACTGGAGGTGAGAGTTTCTTTATGTAGAGGTAGTGAGACTGAACTCAGCTCACAGTGAAGGGCTGCTGGTGCCAGGCATGAGGCTCCCCTGGGGCTCCTGTTACAGCCCCTTCCCACATCCCAGCCAAGCACAGGTCCTCCAGAAAATGGAAATCTCAAGGAAACACCGAAGAAACATGTAATGGAGTGTTTCGATTCAAAGTGCAGCAACAGCCACTGAGATATTCCCATATTCTTCACCTGGCACTAAGGATCTGCTTTATCACAGTGGTATAAAAAATGTCCCTGCATTGGTCATTGAAGGAGTCTGCACATTTCAAATACAGCACTGAGCTCAGCCTTGCTCCAGCTCTCTCCTCTGTGGCACTGGAAAAGTGTTCCTGTTGCAAACCCTGCCCTCTCTCAGCCACTAAATAATCTCAGTGGTCTGCACAGAGGCACTTGCAGGAAGAAATGAATGGTACTGGAACATTATTGAGCTGCTTCTCACTTTCATTTCTGTGGGAAAAAGAAAGAAGCAAGAGCCAGCAAAGACCCTGCTAAATCCACCCTCAAAGAGAGATGTGAAACCAATTAGCAGGCTGGCCCAGCACCCATAAAGTCGCTGTCTACACCATGAAATGTTATAAAACAAAACAGAACACACAAGAAAAAGGAAGGAAAAAAATCAAATCAATAAAGAACAGGCCATGCCAAACAATAAGCCTGCAGGTGCTTGCAAGGTGCAAATCCAATATGAATAGTGGCACTTTTAGAAAACCAGCTACGACCGAGATGAAACCGAGCAGAACAGAAATGCAGAAGCAAGTGAGGATACATTTTCAAAATATGTCAGGATTTATTCTGTTCCTAAAAGAACCAGACAGTTAATCCACCCCGTTGGCAGGTGCATGATAGTAGGTGATTCCTTGCAACAACCTCTATAACTATTCTCATTATATTATTCTCCAGATGGGGATGGCAGTGAAGGGAGCAGAGGCAGAGCATGGAGCTGGAGGAACCATTTGCTTTGCCTGCAATGTAACTTATCCTGCAAAAAAAAACCAAACAAAGGGCCACTCAAACAGGATTTCTCGAGTGGGGATGACACAAAGCAGCAGCTCCAGTGTCTCCATAGCCACGAAAGCTGCAGTGCAGCTTTGGGAATTACAGATTCCTCATTTTGGGGAGGGCAGAGGTGATGGCAGGCTTTGCTGCATTTGAGAAATGACTGACTCAGTTTGGAAATGAGGTGGCCTGGCTTAGGGATGGAGGGTGCATTTCTCAAAGAATTTATAATTAGGAGCTCAAAGTGTTGTTGTCTTCTAAAGAATACACCCTCCTCTTCCCACAAATTCATTTTTTACTCTAGAAATTCTACAGAAAAAATAAAAGCAAGTTTCATGGATTTAAATATTTCATTTCTGTTTCAATCGGTTCCCAGCTAAGTCCCACAGAATGCCAAGAAATTTATGAGAAAAATTCGAAAGAAATTTTGTTTCAAATTAAGAAAATGCTTTTTTGTGTGTCAATAAGTCGATTTTAACATTGCTGAAATTCCTCCACCCTCTTTTACCCTGAAAACAAAGTTGACTCATTTCCAGAAGGTTCAGCAGCACTGACAGACACATCAACAGCTGGTGGAATATGGTTTCTTCAACATTTCTCTGGCCAGCTCTCATCATCCATGGCAGGATGAGCTGGTCACATCTGCTGACCTCCTAAAGCAGTGTGGCTGCTGGAGTAATTCTGCATTTTCCCACAGTGTCAATAATTCCTACAAAGCATCACCATCCCCAAAGCTTATCTTACCACCTACCAGCCTGGGAAGGAGAAGTATAGAGTAAGGCTGTTTTGTGTTCTCAAATAATGGAAAAAAATATTGCTACATTTAACAGAAAAAGAAAATATTTTTAAAAGCCATCTTCTACACTGACCCTGCAAAACATACTTTGTGCTGCTTGTTCCCGAGTGCTGGATCCCTGGAGACTGGAAAATTCATCCTTAATTATTTATTTATTTATTTAAATTAAAAATCCTAGCTGTGACCTTAGAGGTGTGTGTTTATTATCAGCTCCAATGCACTTGTCACAGCCTTGGCTGGAAGTAAGTCCAGGGGAGGATTTAAAAACAATAATCCAGAAATTCTTCCATTTCAAATGTCATTGGGTTTCGGGTTTTTTTTTGTTTCTAATTAGAATATGGTTTGCCTTTCAGATTCCAAAGTTTTTGGATTAGTGGTTTTCAGCATGATGTCATTTTCCTGTCTATATGACCACAGCACAGCCTTGCTTCAAGTGTTTGGTAATAACAGAAAAAATAACCATGGAAACCTACATGAAATCCTGGGTCTGAATTAGTGCCACACCATTACCAGGCAGTTCAGGAGCACGAGGGCAGGACCTCTACAAGGAGTGTGTCTATTCCCTCTCATCCTTTCCAGAAAGTGAGTCTTGGCCTAAAAGAAAACCCACAAGGCCCTACTCAGCAGCTCACACAGTTACCTGCCTCAAATACCCATTATGGGCATATGAAAAGTGAAGTGAGTTTGTCTTTAAAACAAAACAGGCAGGAACAGAATTAGTGGACCAGATTGATTCTACTTACAGCTACTTTATATTGTTCTAGAGCTAAATTCCATCCATATGTGAATTGCAACCCTTCAGAGAATTGAAGTATGGGCAATTTCTGGTTTGCCATCTCCCTTTCCTTCCAAATGCACTTCTGCTCCTCTTGCAGAGCAAACATCACCACTGCTGTGTGCTACCCATGTCAGAATTAGCATGGCTAATGTTTCTGGCAACCTTAACAATATAATTAAAATTATTCAAGGCAGTTATTATTCACATTATTTAAGGAGAGTTCTCAGAATCTCACCTAAGAGGGTGAGCACCAAAAATGTGGTAGTGAAAAGATAACTTGGCTCAACAGCAAGATAGCAGCTGGTCAACCCTTTTGTAAACTGCATTTAGACAGCATGAATTTGGTTTTTCCAAGGGTTTGAGTGTTTTTGTACATCTCACTATTGATGGATTTTCTGCTTGTGTCAGCAATGGCTTAACAGCAGTGGAGATGTTTGGTTTTTTAATGGATATATTTCATATAGCCTGTCAGGTAGTTTTGTGCCTTTGAATCTTCCAATGCCACATGTGCTCAATAAAAATCCAGCCTTGGTTATCCCTGCAGGTGACTTTGGAGCATTGAGGTCTTCTCTGGCACGTTCAGAGCTGCACTGGAAGAGACACCTGGGGAGGGGCCCAGGTGCTGAGCACGGTTTGGGGGTGACAATTTATCTCCCTCAGCTCCACTGAGCAGCACTCTGGATATCAGGAGAGAAAACTGGCAGGCTGGGCCAGCAGGAACATGAAACCACCCTGTCCCTGTCGCCCTGCCCAGAAGCCAAGGCACACCCTGCATTGTAGGACAGTCCAGCTGCCTTCAAAGAGCACCCCAAAAACCCATCTTGCTGACCCTCCCTCAGGCCTCCATGCCAAACCCATTTACTGAAATGATAATAGCTGTCAGGAATCAGTTTAGTTTGGCTAAAGAGAAGGCATCATCCTAAGGAAAAAATATGGTTCTGGAGGCCCACCCAAAAATGCAAAGGCTGGACTCTGTCTGAGAGCAGAACTTGGCCTCCTGTCTCTATTCCCACAAAAAATGCTTGTAAATGTTATGCTCTTTGGGCTGTATTTTTTTTTCTCCTTGCATTAAAAACTGAGTGAATTTAGTGCTTATAAAACCAAGAGGCTGATAGCAACTGGCTAGAACCAGATGTTAGGGAGACTGGAGCATATCAAGCAAACAGATCATGCACATATAAGTATTCAGAAGTATGTAGCTGCATTACTTATTCCCAGTCAGATTATCAAACAGATTGATTTCTGAGCATAAAACATGATGCCCAAACCTCAGGGCTTGGGAAGAAAGGGAAGAGGGAGACTGTAAAGATGTCTGTAGGTGTCCACATCCATAGATTCAGAAAGAAGATATATTTTCCCTCTCCTCCATCATTTGCAGCTCTGTCCTTCCCTCTGCCCCAACCAGCAAGCCCAGCAGGGACAGATGTGATGCTCAATCCCACCTCCAACCCTGCAAGGTGCTCAGCCTCTGGAGAATGAGTGTCCCAGTGTGGGGACGAGCTGATTTCCCAGGACATCCAGCCCCACGTCCTCCTGATGTGCAGCCATATGGACTCCTCTAGCACCAGCACTCAGGCTGCACACAAATCCCAACACTTTTAGGAAGGCTTGTACCAGAAACACGTGCCTGAAGTGCCAGCCTTGCTTTCAAGAAGGCATGGGAGGTAACTGGTGCAATCTGCCAGTAAACCCTGTGGAAACACAAACCCCTGGAGCTGGCTCCCTTAAGGGATTTGAGCTGTTAGTTTTAATGGCTTCAATGGGAGGCTTTTTTTGAACAAAAACTGGATCAGTTTTATTGATTTAGAGTGAAATGTTTCCGTTTATAGCTTGAGATTTCTGCTAAAAGATTTAAAAAACCTTAAAGGCTCCTCCTCTGCTCCCACATCCCCGGGTGACTTTATTTAAACATCAAGGCCTCCAAAAGCTCAGTTTTGGCCTTCTAGGCTCCCTCTGGTACCATCTCCTTCCTTGCTGCACAGGTTTCCCGAGCATTTAGCTATCAGCAGGCACTTGTGCTGTGCTGGGGCTCATGAAGATTTTCCTGAGCCTTTTTCCACCACTGCCAGCTGGTGTCTGCTCACCGTCAACCAGCAGCACAAGAGCCAACACAGCCTCCACTCAGCTTCTGCTTTTGGCCAAGTTTTCCTTGGATTCCCACTTCACAGGCTTTGAGGCCAGAAGGAGCCGTTGCATCTCTCACTCCAGATTTTACACTCCACAGATCCTTTACCACCCCATGGTTTGTCACCAGCAGTGCCACATCCACCACCCATGGGTCAACAGCAACAGCTCAAGCCCCAGCCAGGGCAGGGATCCAGTGGGTGAGATCTCCCTGCTTAGGGGATCCTACCCTGTAACCCACACTGCATCCCTGAGGACATAACCAACTTCCTCCAGGAGACAATTCCTTCCCAACTGGATCCAGCAATCCCTGCAGTCCATGTGGAATCTCAGTTTCTGCTCTGTAGCAGCAGGAACAGAGAGCAGACACCTCCCAGAGGGCCATCCCTCCCTCAGATGCACACTTAGACCATCAGTGTTCATCACTTTTTTCAGCCCACGGCCACACACCACAAGGATTTCTGCTGCTGGATCTGACTTCACCCAAGTTCAGCTGGCCACACATAGCTCTCACCTTATTTATCTGCTTCCAAACTGTGGAGAGACTGAGCTCTCTGTGTTCTTTAGTCATCTGTGCAGCACAAACTGGGATCACAGGTTGCCATTATTAGGTAGAGCCTGGGAAGAGAGGAGACGGGAAGTTACAGAAACATTGATGGCTGTGGTGGCGGCTGCAATTTTAATCCAGTGACTCAAGCTTGGCAAACAGAAAAGCTGCAATGTATTAAACTGTGAAGAGTTTACAAGAGCTGAACATCTAAAATATAGCTCTGAGAAATTACTCCTTAAAGCAGGCAAGCAAGAGCATCATGAACAGAACCAGGAGAATGTTGTTTTCACAGGAAACACTCCGTGGGCGTGTTATAAGCTCTGTTCTTTGGCCTGTCACCACATAATTTCTGCACTTCTTGTATTTCTCTCTTTTCTCATACTCAAGCACTGTCCTGTGATACAGCAGAAGTGCATTTAGAGCTAAAATTACAAAAGTGGTCCATTATGTTTTCTAAGGTAATAAAAAGGCTGCAGTTTGTCACAGCTGTCTGGAGCCCCAAACACCTACAACTGGCAGAGCTGTGATCCCCTTTCTTCTCCCCTGGCCCAGGCTGAGTCTGCGGATGTGTGCAGCAGATTACAGTTATGTACAAACAGATCTTTTACTGTTCTCTCTGAAAAAAAAAACAAAAAGAAAAAAACACAAACAAAAAGAAAGGGAAAAAATGGTGCATCAGTGAAGCAAGAGGTCAGAGCATTCCTGATCACTTATTTCAGAACAGCTCTGCTTCGGCTGCTGCTTGTTGACTTCCCACAGTGGCCACACCAGCTTTGCTATCTCACAGGGCAGGGGGGTGTGGTGAATCATCTCCAGGGGTCTGCTTCCAGAGGTGTAAAGTCTCAGTGTGTCCAGCAGGAAAGTTGCAAAAGGATGGGAGAGAAGCAGCAGATCCCCAGGGCAGAGGCAAGATGAGAAGCTCAGGAAGACCCAGCCCTGTGTTGCTCCAAACCAACCTTTTCCATTGGAAATTCAGCATGTGGACACACCATCCCTTAACCTCCTCTTCAGCCTCCCCAGGGAAAGAGGAATTTAGGAACAAAATTTAGGGACAACAGGTGGGGATAATCCTCATGCTACTCCTAAACAGAAACAAAGCTCCACCACCCAGGAAACCACATCCCTTCTGCTCTTCCCAAGACTTTTATAAGCTCAGGGCTCCCAGTGAGAAAGCCCAGGCCAGGCTCTAGTTAATGATGCTGGTTGTGTTTTCCCCATGTCAGATGTGCTGAGAGTGCAGCTGTGGAACATCTCCAGCAATGGGAGGTTCACCCAGGCTGTTTGTGGGTTCTTTCCATCTCACCAGAAAACACCAAGCTAAAGAGTCTGGAGGGAAGGTTGTAAGGAGCAAAGGTCCTATGGATTTTTGGAAGCTCCATCTAGTTTACACTGGGATCATAACTCCCCTTCAGAAATGGTTACAAAAGACTCAGGTTATGGTCAAATGAGGCTCCCACAACTCAAATGTCAGAATCCCTCACTCAAAACCAGGTGGAAAAAGGCAGAACTCAGGTCACCCACTGAGTGGGGTTGGGTTCAGCTGCAGGACACACGAGAGAGCAAATGACTTTCTCTTAGGTCCTTCCAACCTCAGGTGCAGCCCCAGTTCTGCTGTATCAGTTTGAAAAGTCAGGCAGGGACTTGCAGGGGGCCAGGGAATTTCAATCTACTCACTGCAGATGTTGGGCCCTGAGAAGGTCTGGTTTTAGGCTTGAATATCAGTGTGAGTGGTATTAAATCATCCACATCAGTCTAATTATCACCTACACTACAAGAAAAAGCAGTTTTATGTTATTAACTCAGGGTAAAGCAAAGCTAAAGGTGGCACTGCTGGTGTGGGCACAAAAGAGTTTTCACTGATTCTAAGCTCCCTCAGCTGAACAAACCCCACTTAACAAAACACTTTTTTTTCCCCTTGTGGAAGAAATAAGGGTCTCATATAATTCCAATAACTCAGTTCCTGGGCATGGTGCAGCTCATCTCACCATGAGAGGAAAAATAAACAAGGAGCAAGGCCAGCAGAGCAGAGGGGGCTCCTCTCTCTGTTAGGCCTGCACGAGCCTCAAGATGGAAATCTGCTCTCATTTGAGGCCTTTGGGTGCTTGTGTAGTATAAATATTTACTAATAACACAGAGAGAGTGAGAGAGGCAGAATAGTCATTTTTCTCAGTGGCTTAGGGTTAAGTACAGGGCAATGGCATCTTAAATCCAGATGTTCTCCTTTTGGGATTTGCCCACGAGGCATATTCTCATGAGATTCCCCTGGCGTTCTGATTTGGAGAGTAGCAAGCACTTTTAGCCCAATGATATCATGAGCAGATGACTCAAAATGCTCAAGGATTTTCTTTGTAAATTCCAGCAGTTTATTTTATGACTAATGCAGGGCAGAAACTTCTGCAGATTTCATCTTCCCATCCTTCTGTGTTTCTATTTTCAGTTGGTTTTGAAGGATTCTGAACTCGGCCTGCTAGCAGAAGATTTATTTGAATGTATATATTATATGTAAATACAAACATTGCGTGCACATGAGGGTGTGTGGGAGCTGTTCCCAAGGTGAAACGACACATCCTGATGGAGGAAGAGCCAGTGGAGATGCTTGGGACTGCCCTTTGGGACAGAGGGCTAAAATAAACATGGGAATTGCCTTTCCCATTGCAATTGCAGCAGGGCACAATATTTAGCACCATTTTACCACCTGTGCTTGGAAAAAACGGCCCGAAAATCACAGTCCTTGCTGACCAAAACAGCAGCAGTGTCCAGATCCAGTCTGTAAAATGCCCTGAATGTGGCTGGGGAGCTGGAAAAGATGCTCACGACCCACCAGCTGTGAGGACAAGAGTGGGGAGGGTGTTTAAACACCGAGCAAACACTGGACAGCAGCAGCAGAGAGAAAAAACACAGGGAATTCACTGGAGGTGAAGCTGGGCTGCCTTGGCCAAGGCGTTGCACAACAGCATCAATTCAAGGCTTGCACAGGGGTGATTTTTCTCTCCGTCCAATTCACCAAGGACTTGCACGCTACTTTGGTGGATTTTCTGCACAATTACAGATTATTGCCATGGTAACAGATGCATCACATGACAACTTTGTTACCTCAGAGACAAGAAACAGCTGCTTAAAGAAACAGGCGTCCTCCAGGAATAGGGATATTTATTTTGTTGTTGTTGTTTGGTTTTTTTTCTGTTGGCTTCATAGTGCTTTAGGAGTCCTCTCTGGTTTTCTCATGGATGAAGCTTCCATCATTTGGACAGTTAAAAATATTTCAGTGCATCAAGTGAAAGTTATTTTCTCCTACATCATATTTTTGCCTCTTACTAGAAATGCAGTGTATGTCTGAAGAAAAAAAAAATAGAGTTCCTGTAATTTTGGGAGAAACAAAATGGCTTTTTTCCTCCCTCATAAGCTCCTCTCGCTAATGCTGCCATTTTGTTTTTATTAGGTTAAAGACCATTGAAGCATTGCTAATAATATTATTTGAGAGAAATCCCAGATCCCTTGAAGTTAATGCTACTTTGCCTTTGGTTTGAGGGAGGCCAGAAGTTCTCTCTCAGGCCATATTCCCATATTCTGCACAGAATCAAGGCCCTCTCTGCCCCAGGTACCTCCAGAGCAGCAGCCACAGGGCTGAGAGTTTATCTGGCCAGGGAAACTCAGGAGATCATAAATTCTTGTGTAGTTCAAAAATCACTCTTTACATTTATTTAAAAAATTAAAAGTTCAGAGACACCATTTATTGCTACCTCAATTTTTAGGCAATTCTAAATAAAGTGACCTATTTTAAAAAGCTTCACCAAGTAAACCAGCCAGTTTAGATTTTTAATTCCAGTTGCCAATTTATTCTTATTTTTCATGCATAAGAAGTAACAAAACCTTCGAATTTTTCCTTGTTCACCTTGGGGAGCTCAATGGGGTTCATTCACTGACTACACCAGACATCGGTGGCACAAATCAGCGTACCCAGCCCAGGGCTCAGCCCTGGAAGCATCTCCAGCCCCCATCCCAAGCATCCCATCCCGAACATCCCATCCTGAGCATCCCAGCCTCCATATCCCGTCTTGGGTTACAATACAAGATGTGATCGAAGGTATCTATTCTATCACCATCTGTTGAGGGTGGGGCAGTGATCCTGATCTCCACGGGAGATATTCTGCTAATGGGCCATCCATTGAAACCAGGTGGGGCAGTGTTCTTTATCTTTTCACAACCCATCCTTCTGCAGGGAGATATCTTCTGTTAATGGCCATTGAGTCCCACAGTGGAACTGATAAGATTACTTCATCCCACTGGGAGTTTCTCCAGCCAGGGGGAAGAGCCCAACGTTTCTCACCAGGATAAAACCAGAGGTTTTAGGACACTAAAGCAATCCTTGTTCCCCTAAACTCCAAAAAACCCCCTAGACTTTTCCACATCATCACTAAATCTTCAAAAAGAAACTGCATCTTCTTCAAAAGCACTGCTTCAACTAAACCACATCTTTCACTGCAAGAGAACTTTAATTTAGTCCCATTTAATGCGACTGCTACCAGCACCCTGCCTGACGGGGTGTCAAGTTGTATTCTGACTTTGTCAGTATTAGAGGTTTGTTTCTTTGTAGTATTCTATTTCTACTTCAATTTTCTTAGTAAAAAACTGTTATTCCTAACTCCCATATCTTTGCCTGAAAACCCCTTGATTTCAAAATTATAATAATTTAGAAAAAAATAAGTTTATATTCTCCATTTCAGAAGAGGCTCCTGCCTTTCTCAGCAAACATCTGTCTTTCAAACCAAGACACCCAGCCTCCACCATCCCAGCCTCCAGAGACCTGCAGCTGCCTCAAAGTCACCCCACTCCCCAGCCCCCATGGTGTTAATTAAGGACCTGCCAGAGCTCAGACAGCCAGACCACTTCAGCCCACAGTGAATGTCTGATTAATTAAAGCCTTATAATTAACCTTCATGGCTGGAATTTCCCAAAGACCTTCATGGGCTGAGGTACACAAATCTCATCGACCTCAATGGGAGGCTGGAATCAAATAATTTTTATCCTTTGCTGGGGATCCCCCTGTGCACCAGCAGAGTGAAACATTTCCCTTTCCAGGTTTGGATGTGATTTCCCAGGTTTGGGTGTGATTTCTCAGGTTTGGATGTGATTTCCCAGGCTTGCAGGAGATTTCCCTGGGTTTGGATGTATTTTCCTGGGTTTGGATGTGATTTCCCAGGTTTGGATGTGTTTTCCCAGGTTTGGATGTATTTTCCCAGGTTTGGATGTGATTTCCCAGCCTTGCAGAGCTGCTCAGAGAGAGATGGGAAATAAATCCTGTGCAGAAAACTCTGCTGTGCCCCTCTGTGCTCACCCCCTGGGTTTGCACAATCCACTCTGCATCCAGTGGAGCTTCTCCAGATTCATCCTACCACAAAGGAGATCAGGAGCCTCCAAATAGCCCCAGAAGTAAGAACTGAGGAAGAGAGACACATCAGACATTAGAGAAATCCAGATGTTTTTTCTTTAACCGTTTTGTTTTAAATTTTCTTTCAGGAGTCAAATTTTTTTTTCCCAAAATGTTTTAACTGGGAAGTCACCTCTGCATGGGACATTTTTGTTAATGAAGGACACAGCCTTAATGTGGTTTTCTTTAGTTAAATATTTCTGGTAAATTAAATTCTGTTGTACAGCTTAAATTAGCACTGTAATTTTTTGCTATGGTTGTTTTTATTTGACCACACGGAGCTCAGTGACTTGTAACCCAGTCCCTCAGTCTATTTTTAAACTTCATGTGGACCTTTTTCTGCCATTTGGTAGCTTTTTTTAGAAGCATGAGAATGGAAAGACACCAAACAACGTTGCTTTATCATTGAGAGCTTTTGTTTCACAGGACCACAACTGAAATGAGTTTGTCCAACTTCTCTAGGGAAGAAGAAATCACAACTTTTTAATAAAAAGGCTCCCAGTCTGGTAATTTCTGGTTCATGCTAGCCCTCTATGGAGAGTGTTACACGCTTATTCTATGATCCAAAGGATCCAGAGGACAGCAGACAGAACAGGACAGATCAATTGTGCAGGCTGTTCCCATCCTGGTGGACACAAGACTTTTTATTTTATAACTATTTCTATCCTATTCTAGAAATATTGAGTTCTGTCCTGGCCTCCCCGTTTCCCTGATTTCCTCCTCTCCTCTGCCTCAGCTGTGGTGTGCTACTGATAAACCAAGAATGAGAAACCCTCCGGTGAGGCAGAAGTGATAAAAATCTTAAAAACAGCACAGGGATCCCTCTGACACTGCACTCCTGGTCCTGGAAATTGAGCTGTGTAAACCTGGCTTTGCAAATTCCATCAGCTCTCACCTAGGTGCCACTTTGGGTATTTTCTTCATTGTCCCACCCCCCACTTACTTGTTAAGCCCAACAAACATTTTTGTTTCCACCTGGAGACAGAGGAACAAGGGTGTAGTGAAATGAGAGAGGGATGCTCTTACTCCTTCAGCAAAGTAAAAGCAGAAAATCATCTGACAGAAACGCCCCAAACTTAAACAGGGCATTAGGCAGAATTAACAGACCAGACCTCCAAGCCATCACAAATTCCCAGCTGAATAAAAGATTGATTTCAAAGACTCGAAGATACCTCAAGGCCAGCATTTCCAAAGAAGATGGGAGCTGATTGGAGCTGAAGCATTCCTCTTGTTCAGTGCATTTGAGTGAGTACTTTAAGTCTCCAAAGATTGAACTATAAAGAGAAATTAGTTTATTAATAATTCACAGACTCCAAGAAGAAAAAAAGTCAAAAGCATATGCTCATGAACAAAGCTGATTTTATTTTCCCTCTTTGGAATTGAGCAACATGTAGAAGAATGGAGGCTGTTGAGCTCAAAAAATTTAATTCAGGGCTTTTTCTCTCCCTTCCCTTTAACCCAAGCAAGGATATATTCCAACTTCGTCACGAGCACTGGAAGTTCTTCAAATCCCAAATGGTTTATGTGAAACATTAATAGCACACTATCATCTCCAGCTCTTTAATAGTTTAGGACATTTTCATGGCATAGTTATTATCCAATAGCTCCTAATTGCAGCTTGTACATATCGAGACACCACATCCACAGACTGGAATAACAGAGATTTCCCATCCAGCATCATGGCAAAGCACGTCCTTACTGGAGGTATCTCACTGAGTCTGGCACTTCTCTGTCCCACTTTGTCAGGTTATGAAATCTGTAACACTCATCTGTTTAAAAGCAATCATGTTATTCCTCCTGATTCTGTGTTTTTTTCTTACAGTTTTGGTAATTGCTTGATTGTAGGACACCAGGTAAACATTAGAATAGAGTAATTTAATTATTAAAATTCACTAAAAGATAATAAGGGGGTTGTGAATTTAAGATAAATTTCTTTCTATTGCCCAGTGGAGACATTACAATGAGAGCAGGGTGGACATCACAGTTTTTGCCACTCTTACTCGAATATTGGATCTTCTAAAAGTGAATATTGGATTTTCCTCTAAAAGTCCTTGTTTCCCTCTACAGGAGAGCTGAATATTGACTGTTTTATCCCAAAAAGAGCTACACAATTATATATTGCTGTGGGTTTTTTCCCTTAATCTCAGAAAAGAGAAAAGTCTCATACCACGACCAAACCTCAGCAAGGAAAATACAGATGATGAGGTAGAGTTACATTACTAATGTAATGTGTCAGTCCCATTTGTTTCTTGGTTTCCATTCTATTGAATCACAGTATTACTTCTTTTGGAAGGAATCTGATGATAAAGAAAGCCACCTCCCAACAACGGAGGGGAATGATAAAAGAAGAGGCCAGCCATCATCATCCTGAAGGAAATAACCAACTCTGGAGCCCTGGAGCAGCTGTGATTCCCACGGGACTGTGCTCTGACTCAGAACCCAGGCTGCAGCTGATGCTCATCCCCCCAGATCCCACTCACAGCCAGCAAACTGTTGCTCTCAGGATATAATGCTTTTAACCATGTGAATTTTTTCCCCCAAAGATAATTATTTATTTCACCTCTGGGTGAACCAGAGTGGAGCGTGTTCCAGAGCAGCACTAGAAGAATGTGAAAAGCTCAGATGAATTCCTTGTGAGGTGATTTGCCTTTTTACCCCTCTCTTTGTGCGAAACGCGTGGCTGGGAGACAGAGATCGCCGTCCTGACAGCAGGTTCCTCACAAGACATAGAGTTCAGGCTGCACAAAGAGCACAGCAAAGCAGGTTTAGCACCTCTTGGCTGCCCAGAGCTGTTTCCTAATGCTCTGCAATCTCAAGCAAAGGATTAGGCTGTTGTTGCTGTGATAGGTGAACTGCAAGGGATGGAGGTCCAGATTCTAGAGTTACTATTTCGTCCTCTCCCAAGCCAATTTCCTCTTGGCTCCAGCTGGAGTCCTTGAAATCCAGGGAAGTTTTGCCTGACTACGGAGTGAGTAATGATTCCAGGAATCAACATTTGGAGATAACACCAAACTGAGTATCTTTGCTAAATTAACTTTCCTCCTAAGGTCATCTCTGCAGCACTCGAGCTTACAATGCGTTATTTTCCAAACCAGCCAGTCTCTATCTGTTTATCATCAGGCCCATACATGAATTCCTGATCATTTTTCCACAAGGCACACATAATTTGAGGCCGTTAGGCAGTGCTTATCCATACCTCCACCGGGCAGATGTGTTCCCTGGGAGTGGTTGTCCAGGGTCTGGCAATAATAACCCAGCACGGGCAGGAAAATCAATCCCAACAAGTTTCAGAGGGAGCCTTGCAAAGCTCCCCAGCATGTGACAGAGGGCTGCTAATGAGAGGGGGAGATCACATTCATTGCATGAGTGACAGGTGAAAGGGAAGATTAACGTTAGCATACACCTGCTCTTTGGTGCCCCAATTAAGACCTCTGACTGCCAGCGGGAACAGAAGATGCAAATCAGCCCCTGCCCTTCCCCCTCCTGCAGGAAGGATGAGGCAGGATTTGGAATAAAGTACAACGAGAAGAGAAATGTGAAATCTTCAATGTGTTCCTCGCTCTGCAAAGCTTTGCCTTGCCTCCTGTTTCTGTCCTTATCCTGCCTTTTCCTTGTCACCCCTCACCGGATTCCTCTCACCAGGGAGGGGACATGACCTGTTTCAGCAAGGGATCCCTGCCCTGGGGACAGTCCCAGGGACAGACTGCAAAACTCGTTATTTGAACTGACAGTACTTATCCCTGCTTTAAATTCATTTGAGCTAGCCTTGCTCAAGCCACTGGTGATAGAGGAGATGGGTGGAAATATCATTGCAGGAGAAAAGTGGAGTGGAGAAGGAGGGGGCTGCTCATCAGCTTATCATGCACTGGGTCTGGGGAATTGCTTTTGAGGCAATATTTTAATGCAGCATTGGCAACCCGTGCTGGAATATTGCAAATCCATGAGTAGCTCTTGTGAGTGCTTTTCCAATACGTCCATACAATTCCATTTTGTCTCCTCCTACTGTCCAATATTAATCAAATATTGCTTATCTGATGGAATTCCAGCTGCCAAGGTATTGTAGACTTCTCAAAAGCAGTTATCCTTTCAACTTCCTTGTAGCTGTTGTGTGAGGGGTCCAGCCCAGAAAGCGCAAATCCATTCTGATGGGAGGAAAAAAAATTGAATGAATTTGTATCCTTCTCTCCTTAAAAAAAAAAAAAAAAAAAAAAAAAAAAAAAAAAAAAAAAAAAAAAAAAAAAAAAAGAAAAAATAAAATTAAATTAAAATTACAGGAGGTTTAAAATTTGCTTTTTAAAATAGGTTAACATTCATTGAAGCTGGCAGTAGCATCTTGAGTAGGTTTTGGAGAGCAGCCCTGCAGGACCCCTGCCTCTGTTTGTCCCGCCCAGCCCAATGGGCAGAGGTGGCCACGCTGTGTGGCAGGCACACAGCCAGGGCAATTGGCCTTTCCTTCCTCCTCCCAGCTCTGCTGCCTGTTGGAAAACATGCAGCAATTTGTTTTTCTCCCTTCAGGCAGAAAATAAAATTGGCAAAAATCTTCCCAGCAGGAAGCCAGGAAGCCCTGCTTAAATTTTCCCAAGGGGAGGGGGCATCTCAGCAAAGTCAGTATTTTCCTGCAGAAAATTTCAATTTGCGTAAAGACAACATTTTATTAGAACAATTTATTGATAGGAAACATCTAGAAATCCCATTCCAGAGCTTTATTGGCAGAGAAATGAACTCCTGCATTTCACAACCTCAGATTCTTTTCTCCTTCAGCAAACTGTCAGCTTTTGATTCAATTAAAAACACCCCCAACGCTTCAGTTTGTTGGCCTGTTGCACTTTCTATCTGGGGTGACTTAGCCCAAATCTGAAACAATTACACACAGACAAAGTCTCTAAAGCTCTCGAAACACTGCTGCATAGGAAGGGAACAGAATTCCTGGGACACTCTCTAGTTCATTTATCTCATCTGGTAATCTTTTGACAATACCCATAGACAGGAGCTGAGTGGAAAGCAACAGCTCTATGGCTCAGTTTCTCAAATTCCTACTGATACTGAAATTAAAGTCATGAAATCCCTTCTCCCAGTGGTGTTGTGAGAATAAATTCTTCAGTGGCACTAAAAGGCCCTCAGATATTAATGCTGAGTGCTTGCAAGAGGATGCAGAAAGATGGATGGGTTTGTCCTCAGCCCTCAGAAACTCTACAAACCTCTCTGATCCACCAGCCCTGCTCCTCAAAGCTGTGTGCACCCAGCTGTCCTCTTTGTGTGCACATTCAGTGGGGTTGGAATGCTCACATTAAAGAGATGTTTTGGGGAAAATCTACCAGAAAGTGAGGACAAACCACAACCTTCATTCAGGAGCTTTACCCCAGCATCTCCACTCCAGAGAGTAATGGACAGCTATGAGAGGAGCAGGTGGAAAGAGGAGAGTGTGAGGTGCCTGTCTTGGGCTGAGATTAGGATGCACAGGAAATTTCTGACTCGCTTTTATGCAGAGACATGGGAAAAAACAATTTGCATTTATGTATTAAAGGATGTTAATTTGCTCAGAGTAATTTTCCATAGATTTTATTGATTGATTTCAGGCTTTGAGGGTTTAACTGCCATGTCAGTTTGCCCACTTTAATTTAGCATGTGGATGACTTATAACAACAAGCTGGTTTTATCACTTGAAACCCTTCCTAATTAATGATAGACAAAAGAGGGACAGAGAAAACACTCTGGGTGAACATATTCCCTTCCCTTCTCTTTCATCCTGGAAAAGCTCCTAAAACTTGTGAGATTGTGTAAATTATTTGGAAAACTCTTAAATACACAGGCACAGCAGCAACGACAACTGTGCAAGGCTAATATATCTCACAGAACTGGAATTACTGCAACAAGGATTATTCCAGATTTAGAACAAGAGGGATAAATATCACTATGAAAGGTCTTCATCAGTGTCTTCAGCCTCACCATTTCCTGTGGCTGTGATTCAGTTATTGAAGTGTACACTTGCTAGGGAAGAAGTCAAATTGCTACAGAATGAAAAAAAAAAACAAAGAGGGATTGAACCTGGCTGGGATCAAACAGGGATACAACTGTTCTGCCACTGGCTTAGCTCACAGTGCTGGGCAATGCATTGGACACCTCCCTGTTTCATTTGTCCATCTGTAAACTGTTAAAACAATTCTCACCCCAGCATCCAGGAGAAATCAATCATCAGGACTGAGCTGAACCAAATAGCTGTTAAGTTCTTGGATGGAAGGCATAATAGGAACACAAATATTTTCACTGGAAGTGTTATACTGCCCTCAGTTAGGCTCTGCTGGTGGTGACGTTGAGCTGAGCACATTCTCCTGGCTTTCAGGACAGGCTGTGATTTCAAGTTTTTTTCAGCAGATTGTATAGCAACAACATTTGCTTTCTCCTCAGCCCCTTGTGAGGTTGCACGCAGTAACTGGCATTGCAAAACCCTGAAGTTTTAATTCAGAGACAGATTTGAGCACTCTGCAAACAAGCTCCAACACCTGCATGGAATCTGTCACCTTGGAGAGATCCTTGCCATGAACTACCCTTGTTCTGCCCCTTGATTGCAGACATCAGCACTGTTGCCAATTCCCAGCACTTCCCATCCTCTAAAGCAGTCAGGACAATGATTCACTGTGAACTTTGAGGCTCTTGGGAAGAGGAATAAGCTGACATTGTCCCCATGCTTGACCTCTGGTTTTGGTCACACTTTGAACCCTACCCCTGAAACCACTTGGACCTGGGTTTTCCTTTGGTTTTCTGAGTGACAGAAGCAGCTCTTGTGCAATCCCATAAATCCAGCAGCTGGGGCTTTGATAAAGATCCTGAAGTAGTGCAAAGAGCAAGTTCACTCTGAAAATGAGCGACACCACCAAGCTCACTAGAAAGCAAGGAGAAATTTGTTCAATGTGGAGATAGACATGTCCAGAGCATCTCTTGGGGTACATTTCTTCAGCAGCTTCATCCTTCCAGTGACTGCCCAAAGAGCCGTGGTGCGGCAGCCAACAAACTACAGGGACTACTAAGCAGAATTTTTTCCACAGATAAAAAGATTTCTGAAGTTCTAGGAAGATTCTTTCCTTTTTTTTCTTTTGTTTTGTTTTGTTACAAGCTTCCACACTATACTGAAATATTTCAGAGTTTATTTTCAATAAATACAGAGAGAATAGCTTTTGATGCAACTAGAATCTGAGCTGAGAGCTACAGTGGTGATGCCCTGCCTAACTTTCCATCAGTGCTATTGAAGATCTAGAGGATAAAAAGAGAGGGAAACTCAAATCCTGCAAGAAGTTACCCCACTGCCCCTTCTCCTGGCTCCCAGTGCAGGGTATTCCCAGACATCAAACTGAAACATCTGCCTGGACTAAAGGGTGTTTTCCTTTCCTGAGCACCTCCAACTGCACAGTTTGCATTATTCCAACCCGATGATCTTTGTGTGGCCTGACCCCAAAGCACAGACACGAGGTACCTGATGCTGTCCAGGGTCTGACCAGGCAGAGATTTCCTTCCAAACCCTCAGGTCTGGCCATCTGCAGAGAGAAGTGACAGCATGTCATTTACCCCTGAGCTCAGTGCCCTCCCCAGCTCTGCATGTGGAGCTCCCATTGGTTCTGACGGTGCTTTCAATTTAGCAAATGTTTATGTGACTCTTGGTTGGAAAAGGATGGAAAAAGAGTCCAGGCGCATCACTCTAAATAGATCTGTGGGTAACACTTTAGCTACACACTGAACTTAGATTTAGTAGCATCGTTATTGCATGTAATGTTTATTTTATTAGGTTTATTTTATTAGTGTGCCCACAGCAGAATGTAAGCCTTGTCTTTGTCAACTCTAAAGGCACCCCACAAGAGGCTCTGAGTAGAAAAATATGGTGCAGTTCATTTTTTCCTTTGGAAAAGCCAAGCAGATGCTGATGAGTGGATAGTCGCAATAAGTGTGTGTTTTGAATGCGCTGTTAAGCTCTGAAACTCAGCTGAGTTAACTTGGTGGGAAGTTGGATTTAATTTGATCCTGTCTCTGAGTGTTCATAAAATGATGCAATTCAGCTTCAACCAGATGAGTGGTATCATCAAAATACATTATTTAAATCCCACCCCCTCAACCATGTGGCCAAATTGGAAGAAGTGTCACTTAAGTATCTCCTTCCAGGCCAGGAAAAGATCAGTCACACTTTAAATTAAGTGTCTCAAGTAAGGATTTAATTTAGACTTAATAAGACAGCGATTGTACATTAAATACCATTGGGTTATTAAAACCATATTCATTGAGGTTTTACAGCTATGTCAGGACAATATGCCATAAATGGAAAAACTGCTAACAAGACACAGTTATTGATTCTGACAACATATGCTAGATAGGATGCATTCATATGTTCAATAAAAATAAGATAAACAAGCATTTTTTTCAGAGTCTCCATGGATGCCCTCACCAAAATCCCAGGCACTCAGAAACAAGAGCAAAGTTATCCTCAGTGCCTCCCTAAGAATGAGATTTATTTTCCTTTTCGCTGGGGAAACTGAGGCATAGAGAGGGCATTTTCTAATGGTTTCCTAAGCTTTTGGGAAGGCAGGGATTTTTGAACTCTCCTTCCATTTCTGCTGTGCTTTTACCACAGGACAAACCTGGTAAAGACCAGGGTGGGTCTGAACAAGAAGAATGCAAAGAAGAAATCCAATCTAACTAAGGACACCAATGTCCCCAGATGTCACAGAGGACGGGGCTGGCAGGGCAGTCCTTCAATGCAGAGGGAGTGTGAGGTCTGGGCAGACCCAGAGCAGTTTTTTGTTTGGGATGGGTGAAGCTCAGGAGATCCTGGATGCTTTAGAGTTTGTGAGCAGGGAACTGGCAACACCTCTGCAAATTCTAAGAATGATTTTGTAGTTATTAATTTACACACAGAAATGCATACCTGTGACTGTGCATATCTAATACATATATGTGTATAAGAAGACTTTAAGGAGGCACTTTCCCACAAAAGGAAATCTTGGAAAAGAGAATGTTTATACAAAAAAAACCATTTCCTTTGCAAACAAGTTTCTGTATTCCCCTTACTGTTATTAGAGACATTTGTGCTTAAATCAGAAGTCCCAGCCCTGCCTCTCCTTCCATCTGAGCCTACACAGATTGCATAATTAATCCTCTGTTTGTGGCATCATCATACGTTGCTACAGAGCTAGAGAAATGTCTGTGATGATGATGATGATGTCAAACTGCTCAGCCAGATAACACCAGTATCAAGACAGAGGAGGAGGGGGCTTGTAAACAGAGGCAAAGCATCATCTCCAGCAGCCAGTAAAGAGGAAAGATAATATTATTTATAGACCTTTAAAGGTAAACAGATGTCAGCTCCAAACAAGCGTGACTTGAAAGCTTTCTCTGGTGTGAAAGTCCCCAGCTCTGCTCCCATTTTCAAAGGCTGCTTCATCAACATGACTTCTTCAATTGCTCCTTTATTCAGTGGGCTCTGTAAATTTGGGAGAAGTTGTGTTGCTCCTGCCACGGGAGTGTGGCAGCCCTGTGAATGCTGTGACTGTCTCATCTCCTGGTGTGTCTGGAGATGGGCTAAGAGCCCTTACTCACAAGAAATAGATGCTGCTCCTGTTCAGGAATTGAGACTGGGTTCAGATTGGATGCTCTGCTGTTCTAGAGAGCAACACCCAAAATTCCCATGGCAGAGGCACGGCAGTGGTGGGATCCTCACTCCCAAATCCATATGTAGATGTCAGAATTACAGTTTTCCCTAGAAATGGAAATATTTCTGGCCCTGGGAGGTGGAGTGCCCTGACTGTCAGGAGCCACTTTGTTCTGCAAATGTCAATCTGGGGAAGCAGATCTGATTTCTCACTTATATTTCATCTTGAATTTCTGCCTACATCCAAGTTTTCCTCACAATCCAGACACAGGCTTACATGACAGTTGTACGAAGCTGACCTGAAAGACAATTATATTTCACAATTCCTCTGAACAGGGGAAAATGGTGGCTTGGTTCCTTTCCTGCCCAGACTGTTTAATTACCGGGGTATCATGGAATGGCTGCATTGTAATAAAACTCCAGAGTGTATCCAGGTACCAGGGGATTTATTAACTTGCACTCAACACTGGCAATCAGCAGCCAGGGTCAGATGTGCCTGGTGATGATGACATCACCATTTTTGGCAGCTCTCTCCAACGAGTGTTGAGTGAGGTAATGTCCCCAAAATTAAAACTGACAGCAGGATTAATAATGATAGATTCCTTGAACCTTCTCTTTGTGCTTTAAATTGGAGTTCTATTTCTTCCATCAGAGATTGCCAAAAGATCATGGTGACACTTCAGCACATCACCAGTGAGGGACACCAGCACTGGGTGAGCTGCAGGAGGGTTTGGTCACACCTGGGCACTGCCTGACTGAATTTTCCACTGGAGATGGGCAGGTGGCACAGCACCTGACCCGCTGCCATCCTCATCCGTGCCAGCACTCAGCTCTGGGTGTGCAGCTGGAATTAACTCACAGGGATGTGGCTGGCAGCAGCTGGGGGAGAGTTCAGCCAGAAGAAGGCTCAGTGTGCTGCTGCAGTTCTTTAAGGAATCTCCAGGGTCACCCCAAAACACGCCAGCTGCCCCACAAAACCTTGCCCAGCACATTCACGGGCATTTTTTAGATTTTCTGGAGCAGTTTGCAGGTGGTTAACCTGCCTGGCCCCTGCTTACCCCAGGAGGGGTTTGACTATTTGTTTTTGAAATTTTGCAAGGGAAAGAGAAAGGAAGAGAAGCCCAGGCTGTGGGTGACACCCTGTGATAGAGCTCCCTCTGCCCAAGAGCATTTTGCTTTCTTAAATTCTACTCCGATTCCTCTCTGTGCTGTTTTTACCTGTCCTGCTCCTTTCCCCTTTGCCTGCTCTCTGCACTGACACCAACACAACCAAACAACAAACCTGAATACAAGTGTGAACTTCAAAGACAGATTTCTTGCAAAGTTTGCTAAACAAGCACCTGGGCTTTTCCTGCTGATCATGTTCTGTACAGCAGCAGATGGAGGTGGATTTGGTAGTTATAGCATCTCTTGACAAATTAAATTCTCTGATGGTCACCAGGCACTAAAGTGAAGAAATAGAAAGTACTGGAACTGTTTGGATCTCAAACAGCTTATATTAAATAGTGTTTACTACCCCTAATAGTCACCTAGCTCAGATAAAATCCATCTCATCAGTGCCTTACTCTGCCTGAGCACAAACTATAGACCCAAGCACTTTTATGCACTTTAAAGTGCTGTAAAAGCATTTTATTGTGTTGTCTTTGTGCGTAGGTGGATGGTACAGTGCACAGAGCAGTCCCTGAACACTCTCTGAAAAAGGCAGGCCCTTGAAGGCCCTGCAGTCTCTGAGCTGCTCCCATATCCCAGAGCAGAGCCATATATTGCTCAGTCAAAATGAAGCCATGGAAATCTGAAATAATGATGGAAGAAATGAGCAAAGTTTTGGTCATTGTTTAATTCGCTGAGAGAACAACCCCACCTAAGATTTCTTCTGCCAGCTCTGACAAAGTGGCCAAAGATAAAGACAAATATGCCTCAGAGATGGAGCACAGCTGTTAAAATAACAGTGAAGAGAAAAAAAAAGTGCACAATAATTTAATTAAGTAGCTGTGCCCATTCCATGTTTCTCCCCCCAACACTATTGGTGGCAAAACAATAGTTTGTCACCAGTTTGAAATTTTAATTCTTTCCTATACAGATGTTGCCCTTAGAAATTCTAGTAATAATCTCATAGAACTGCATTTCTCTAATGATGATAAAGTGCTTTAGTTAATTAAACCTCACATTATTTCTGGAAGTGTCATACACTACACAGTGCAGCAGCCTCACTGCAAAGCACAGCCCTTCCAAAAATGTATTTGTGAGTTTTGCACAGCCACTCTCCCATTCTGTATCAGTTTCAAAGGAACCTCAGGGGAAGGTTATGTACAAATTGACAGAGAAAAGGCATTGGAGCTGCTCTTAATAAAAAGTTTGGTGAGGTTATTTTACAGCAAAAAATTGCCCTTTTACCAAAACTAAAATGTTTTGCAAAAATTACTTTGATTTCACATGAGATTTCAGCAGAAAAGTTTGTGTAGTTCAGTGTGGACTAACTTGTGCCTGTCAATGAAAGGGGAGAATGTGCAATCAGTCCAGAGCCTGATCTTGAGGCCTGAGTTTCATATTGCAAAAAACTTGGAAAGATTACCTTTCATGTCAGTGCAAAAGCATCTCAAAATTGCGAAATGTGGTCACCAGACACAGTTGTAGTTTTACATCTCGTTCTATCATCAGGCAAGTTTGGGTCTGGTTTATATTTCCCTTTCAGGTAGTGCAGCTGATAGTACAAGCAATTACAACAATAATGCCTCCAGTCAGTGCCTACTTAAAAAAAAACCCTTTACATGGCTTGGACAGGGAACATGGCATGTATGAATTTACTTTTTTAAGAAATAAGCATTGTATTTGATGCCAGTGCCCTGCTACACTGCCCATCTTTTTACTGTGAGCAGGAAAATCACAAAGGTTTCACCTGAGCCCCCTCAGCCAAGGTCAGAGCACTGTGGTTTGGGCACTGAGGTTCATGGATCTGAGGGTTCCAGACAGGTTTGTAATGGGACAGGTCAGCCCATGGGTTTGCACTGGGTTCATGCAGGCTCTGATTCAGCAGATTAATTAAAGCACAAGCTGGTATTAGAGGAAAGAGGGCACCTGGTTCACTTCCAAGCTTGCTGAGAATCCAAACTTCAGCCCCTGCATGGAGTTTGACTGCTACACTTAAAAACACAGCAAGCCAGAGCTCCTCTAGGATAAAGAGCTGATGCAGAGCTCCTTTCAGGAATATGATTTTGGCAGCCAGGATTCATCCAGGCTACCTGGGAAGGTAACAAAGAATCAAGACCTATCCTCACATCGGGTACCAGCTTCCCTCTTATTAACATTGTGGATCCTGTGGTGGTTTCCTTCACTCCCAAAACCACTAATTTAACATACAGTACAGTCATTCTGTGTGGGGGGAAAGAGAAATTCTTTCTTCCTTCCTGTTGGAAAACTCTTTGGCAGTAACGCTTGGATTGTTTTCTTTGTAAATTATATTCATGCTGTTTTCAAGATGTTTTCCTGACTTTATTGAAATTTGACCAATTTAACGAGTAATGTAGAACTTGTTTCCATGTTAAAAAACTCTCAGAGCTGCTTGGGAATAATTATTAAAACTTCCATGTGTGCAGCGAGGCCAGTCACTTCTGCAAATAGAAAAAAGACCCCAAAAAAAAAGTGTGTAACAGAAGGATGTTGCTCTAACAATAGGCAAAGGATTCAAAACCCAAGGCCACCAACCTTTGGAGAGCAGGGGCTGCACTGGCCCCCTGGCAGGAACATGACACTCACACCTGGCTTTCCTGCCAAGTTCCACTTCAAAAAATAAGTTTTAATCACAGACAAGGGACCAATACAAAGCCCTGGAATCAATGGAGAGGCTCACAGGGAGTTTATCAGTGGCTCAGGCTCCAAAGAGCTGACCTCTGGCATGGCCATCAGAGCAGGCTCCAAGCTCCTGCAGCTCCTTGGGGATCAGTGCTTTGGGGACAAAGCTGGGCTTTGCTGTGAGCCCTGCCTGGTGCTGGGTTTTGGGACAGGGACAGAGCAGCAGCTCCAGCCCACAGAGCCAGGAGGCTCTGCCTAAACCCTTCTGGCTCTGCTAGGGATGGGTGCTAAACCCAAGTGTGCTCCTAGAGGTGTGATGGGCTTGGTGCCCACAGTCACACGCAGCTCCGTGCTCCACAATATTCCCACACCACTAATCTGCCTCCTTTTTAACCTCTTCAAGATCCCAAGTGTAGGGATCCCCTTCTGATCAAGATTCACCCTTAGGGGTTTCCTACACAGATGATGCATTTTAGACAGAAATCTTTTGAAACAACTGCTCTAAGTATTGTTCACAACAAACCAGCAGCAACCTGAAATACCCAACCCACTCTGCACAAGCAGCAGTGACAACACCAGCATTAAAAAACTCCAGCTTTGGCCATCACAGCCTGTTTAAATTGGTGGCAGTGGTGCAGCTGCCACATCCTCATGCACCCCAGAACCCCTGTGAGCTCAGCTGCTCCCTGAGCTGTGAGGAGGCAGCAATCCAGGGAGCTGCCTGAAGCTGTCTCAGGGTGGGACACATCCCGGCTGTCACCCAAGCTGAAAGCCAAAGGCAGCCCTTGCTGGCTGTACAGGATGTGAGGAGAGTGCTGTGCACGTGTGTTTACAGCTTACAGAGCTGAAATACAGGAGCTGACGTTTTTATGACTTTGATAATCTCTGCAGTGAGTGGTGCTGCTGCACAGCCCCGGCTGGGACAGGTACCAGGAGAGACAGGAGGGGATGCTCAGGGAGCTGCTGCCTTTCTGCCACAGCTTTGGGGACCCTCTCCAACCTTATATCAACATACAGGAGCCCCCAAAACCTTACAGATTTCTTTAGCTACAGGATTTGCTCACTGTTTTCCTCGGTGGCTGGACACAGGTTCATAGTGACGCACAAATCTCCTTTTTTCCACCCTACCCCCCCTAGGCTCTGAGAGCAGCTTTCCAGGCAATGCTCCTCTGCAGCTGCCTCTGATGTCCTGCTTTCCCCACATTTTCCCCTGTAGCACTTACAGTCACCATTGCAAACACGAGAAAAATACAACTGGAGGTTTGGGCCACCAGAATAAATGGCCAGACATCCAAATCAATGGCTAAACAAGCATTTGTGAATTTATGGGCACTCTCTGCTTTTAGCTACTTGTGTGCTGTTATTTGGCTCAGCAGCTCTGAACAAAGCCCTTGTAACACTCCCCTTTCCTCAGCATCAATAATCCATCCCAGCAGGGCTGGCTGTGCCATGCCACAGGGTGTCACAGGGCTGCCAGCCAGCACCAGGTAAGGGACTAAATGGGGCTATGGCTGCTGGGATGGGATCCAGAGTGGCAGAGCAGAAGCTCTGCTCCCAGGGAAGCCCCCTGGCTTCAGCCTTCCAGAGGCTCAGATGTGTAAAGTGCTTTTTTAGGGATTTTTTAAACCTTTTTTTTTTTACACTCAATACCAGAATAGCTACATCTGCCTGGCTGTTACTAATTCAGGTTATGTTTAAGATGAAATTCATTAAACACCTTTCAGTCAAAAGGATGGGGACCCACAGCCATGACTCATGGAAGTGGCTCATCCAGGCATGATGGGTGTTGAGGGAGATCTGCTATTTCAGGGAGCTGCAGGATTGCTTTTCAGTGCATCCCAAAGAGCTGAGGGAGGTGTTGCTGACACAAAAAGGTTACAGTAATTTCACACGTATAAGGCGCACCTTTTTGACTGAAATTTTGATCCAAACCTGCAAGTGCGCCTTATAGGCCGGTGCGCCTTATATGTGGACAAAATTCATGAATTTGCCAACCTGGAAGTGCGAGCCCACGGCAGCAGCTGTGAGGGCAAATGTGAGGGCAGCTGTGAGGGCAGATGTGAGGGCAGATGTGAGGGCAGCCCGGCAGCCGGTGCCAGGGGTGGGCGGGAGTGCCGGGGCCCACTGCAAGGGGAGGGCGCCTGGGGCTGCGTTTAAAGGCTGCGCCGATCCGTGAAAAATGTTTGCAAATTGAGCAGCTGACAGTATTCCATTACTAATTCGTTACTTTGTTGAGCACAGATCCCCGCTTTAAAAAAAAAAAAAAATGCGCCTTATACGCCGGTGCACCTTGTATGTGGACAAAGTTCGGAAAATTGCCAACAACCTGGAAGTGTGCCTTATACTCTGGTGTGCCTTATAGGCGTGCAATTACTGTAAGCTTCCTTTTGCCAGCAAAGAGAGGCTGGATTTTGCAGGAGTTCAAAGGGATGGCACACACCCATTCCCTTCCAGAGGAACTTGGCAGTGTCAGTGCGTTTGGAACCTGCCTGCCCTAATGCCAGGCAGATGTTGGCAGTGCCTTCAGCCTTCCTACCCAATTACAGCACCCACCCCTCAGAGACCCCCCTTCTTTCACACATGTAGGAGGCTCCAGAAGAGAATTTAGGAAGCCACCCCACCTTTGCAGCACTCAGCTGCTGGGTTCACTTTAAAGCCTGAGCACAAAAGTAGGAAAAGCAGGTATCAAAGACAGCTGAAACACAAAAAGGTCCTCAGTCAGCAATAAACCAGCAGCACACCCTGAGGAACACATCAAATAGCAAAAAAAGAGCTAAAGACATTGTCCTCTTAAGATTAAAGCAGCACACCTTGTAGTGTTTTTATTAAAATGCAGCACAGTTTTGGTATAAATGGCATATATAGATAAAAGAAGGTGATTTATTCTTCCCCTTCCTCTCCAGAGACATGAGACAATGTGTTAGTTGGAGAACTTGGCCTGGTGCTTGCTTGCAGTCCTGGCTGATGGAACAGAAAGGTGTCTGTCCAGATGTTTATTTCCTGTGGTTGAAAGGGAATGACACAGAGGGAACAAAAAAGGTTTGGTTAAACTATGGGTTTGTGGGAAAGTAAATGCAGACAGGGATGGAGGAGAAGGACAGCAGAACTCCGTCAAAACCATCGCATCACACTCTTTACTGAAAATTGTTCTGGATCAGTGAGCTATTGCTAAACTAAATAATCCTTAGATTTGTCAGTTAATAAAAAAAATCCTCTTTGATTTTATGCTTCACCACAAGTTTCAGCACACAGCTTTCTTTGCGACTGCTTGTGGTGTCACAGCTCTGGGATTTGCTGTGAAATTCTCTGTCCACTTACAAGTGAGTCTGCAACATGTCACAGCTCTTCAGGGTGAGGTTTATGAGTCCATAACTAATATTTTCATTATTCATGCCTTTAATGCAACATAAGCCCTTGAGAAGTTCAGACCAGGATGACAGAAATGAAAAAAAAATGCACATAAATTGTTTGGAAAAAAATAGAAGCACAAACTTTGTGCTTCCCCTAACTCTGAACAACATAATTGCTTTAAATATTTTTAGATTATAAATTGTTTCTCTCGCAAGTACTTCAGAAGTATTATTCACGTGCATGGCCAGAGATGAAAACTCAGTTCATTAAGAGGATTTTCAGAAACCTCAAACACTAAAGAAAATACTTTAGGACAGGCCAAAGCACAGTTTTGAAGGAAAACACAATCATGAAAACAGATTATTAAGAAAAAAAAAAAAAAAAATTGATACAGAGCAAGGCAATCCCTGCTCACATCTGTGGATAGAACAGACACACAAAGGATGGATCCTGGAACCCCGAGGACAATGTTTGATTTCAAATAAAGAAGCTGGGAGCTTTGGGGACTGCTTGGGAAGGGACAGGGAGGTTTTTAGCTGAGATTCCAGCAGCTCTGCACATCCCAGCAGCTCCCAGCCCAGGGAGTCACCCTGGCTAATTGCCCTGATATTAATGCTGAGTGTTGGGAGGGTTTCCCCTCCTGTTTGTGAATCTGGGTCACCTGGGAGAAATTGCAGTCAGGAGTGCTAAAGGTACATTTTATTTGTTTACTCTCTATATTTATATACATATATATATACATATATAAACATAATTGACTTTACAAGCTGCATGACAGGTTACTGAAGTTACCTGATACCATTTTGCTACTCCCATGGCATTTCAAAGGCAACCATCTCACAAAATCTCACTTCTTACAGGCCAGGGAGCTTTTAATCTCTACAAGATTCTGGTAAGCAGAAGGGTTAAATATTCATTGCCAGCAACACTTATGGAAATGCTGAGGAAGTCAGAGCCAGGACCAAAGGCAGATTTCAGAGGAATTCTCTAAAACACCAGCTACAAACGTTACAAAGTTCACCAGCACTTGCTGTCAAATCCAAGCTGCTTTTGGGCAAGGCAGAATCCTGCAAATAAACCATTTGCAGCTGTAAAAAGCAGTCCTGCTTGCTCCAGAGAGTATTCTTTCCAAAAACCAAAATGATTTACAAACAGTATCGTCAAAAGTGAATGAAAAGGAAATACAGTGCCTGCGAGAATAATTTTTGCACAATTAGTCCCATTTGTGCAAATATTTACAGTCAAGCTTACTATTACACACTCAGAGGTGATGAATGTACTCACCATTTATTGTTTTGCACTGCCTTCAGGGTCTGAAACATTAATTGGCATGAGAAAAGTCCTCATGTTTATAAGCTTTTGGAAATGCTGATAACCTGATAAACAGAAATGTTAAGGCAACTTCAGGAGCTAATCAAAACCCTGGCAGGTTGGGGAAATGTCAATATTTATAGCAAGCAGCCTTTCATCAGTTAATCACTTTTAACCTTCATAAACTAAGATACTATAGAGGACTTCAGGTTAATGTATGAACCCTCTATTCAATTAAAGCATTACAAAGGCAGTTACAAACAAATAAGGCTTCATGGAATGAAGAACAACTGAATTTATCAGGGGAGAGCCAGGCCAGGCAGGGAACAGAGAGCCTCAGCTGCAGTGTTGGAAAGGAAGAAGCGCTCTGCGCAATTCTAAAGAAACAGACTCAGCATTAGGTCCAAATATTTTATTTCACACATAAAGCACAGTACCCATACCCACGCTAATAAAGAACAGACTTGTGCCAACCCTGGTGCATGCTTTTGTTATTGCATTATAGTTCATGAGAATTATAGTGCATAATTAAATAGAAAAATCTTGAACCTGGAATTATAAAAACGTCACCACAAACCAGCAATTCCACTTGATATGTATTAAGTCATTACTTTTTTTTTTTTCCATGAGGAAAGAAAAAGAGAATCAAGGAGGAGGAAAAGGGGGGGAATAGAAGGAAAGAGAGAAAGAGAGAAAAAATTCTTCTCCTTGTAAATCATTAAAAATGCATGAAGGTTTAAAGCACGCCAGAAACAGCCTGTGCATTCATTTAGAAGACTACGCACAAGAAAACTCACTGCATTAAAGGAAAAAAAAAAAAAAAAAAAAAAAAAAGAAAAAAAGAAGAGATTTTTCTAAAACAAGGGAAGCCAAACAAGCCATGGAGGGGACTGGTGGGGTGGAAATGCTCCAGGCAGGGAGGGGCTCCCTGTTCCATCCCTTCCTGACCCAGAGCACTGGGGGCCCTGAGTGCTGCACAGCTTTCTGAGTTTTACCTTCCAGAGGAGCTAATCACAATTACAAACATATGGATTATTATTCTTGCTGTTGAGTTCAGCTTCTGCCATGGAGAAGGCTCCTGGCAGAAGGGGTGATTGATTGAGCTGCAGATGGGAGCTGTGCTGGGCACGAGGGACGCGGTCAGACACGGGAGCAGCAATCACAGGTTAAACCTCTCCTTGACTCTTCCACCTCCAGCTCAGGCTTCCTGCCCTGTTAGAGGGAGCACTTGCTGGAAATGGGGTCCCACTAGGAGAATCCTGGGTTTTATATAAGTAGCTTATTGTTATGAAACATCAGCCACCACACAGCATGAGGGGATGATTCTCACCCTGCACAAAGCCCAGCTCCTGTGGGACAGGGTGTCTGACCTTGATGTGTCACGCTGTAACTAGAGAGAGACGTCAGGAGAGAAGTGGCTTTTATTGTGTGGAGCTGGTCTGTTTGGTTTTTTTAAGTTTTCTGCGTCATCCTCTTAAAATTTTTAGAGTGAATTTATTGCTCTTGAAATCCATATCCCAGGGGCCTGGGTCTGCTCAGTGCAGAGGAGAGGAGATGGGAAGCAGGGCTGCAGCTTCCCCTTCCAGTCCTGACTTGCAGTAAATGCTTGGAGATTGTTTAAAAAAAAAAAAATTAACTAACTAGTGATGTCCATCTCTCTTGGCACAGCAACACCAGCAGATCCCAGCCCTGCTGGTTTTCCTTCACACTGTGCACACAGGCATCCTGAGAGCACCATCCATCAGCTGGGAGGCACCTAAAGGTCATCCCTGGCACCCCAGCCCTACTCACCATTAAATATGTGCAGAGGGAAGGCTCTGTGCAGGATGCTCAGCTCACTGTGTCCCCAGTCCCTGGATTTTTGCAAGCCTCCAGTGATGCCTTAAGTTTTCGCTTTCATGTTTTCCAGGTTCTGTACAGCATTAGGATGTGACTCTGAACTTCATACAAAGTGTTGGCAAGTTCTCCTCCCAGCTCAGGCACACAAAATCCTTTTCCAGCCCAGAACCAAGGACACGCTGC
>VRYO01001726.1:5281705-5344172 GCA_009812075.1 Sialia sialis | reverse complement strand
CCAGTCCATGCTGGAGTCACCTGGTCTGTGGCTCACTTGTACCCTTAGATTAGGGTAAAACATGAGAAGGAACAGAAACTCCATGGCTTCCCTGGCACAGGGTTAGTGCAGTCTGTGACAGGGAGGCACAATCCCCACCTGTGCCTGCTGAGGGCTCCTGGTGCTGGGCTGTGGGCACCTCTGGCTGCCCCACAGCGGGGATCCAGCTTGGGGACCACACAGCCTGGGATTTTCCAGGACTGAAATTTCCCAAGTCAGACAAAAGGACAATCTCCTGCTTTTCTGCTCCGAGTGGGAGCTGCTGCTGTGCAGTTCTCTGCTCCTGACCAGGCATTGCATAACGCCAGTCCTGTTGCATCCCTCTAATGATGCCATTTTCTCCATAGGCAGGAGGCAGGAGGCTTTTGCCTAATCAGCAATTTTCAAGCTTTTGATTCCCATTCCTCCCCACCCCCTCTTTTTGTCAATATTCATTATAAATGCTTGAAGCCAGGGTTCCTTTTTAGCTGACTGTGCTTTCTCTGCCTCGCCCTTTCAGGTGGATGGCTGACAAGTGACCACTTCGTGCACTAGGAAAACTTTAAATGAATCCCAAAAGAAAGTATTTGTGTAAGAATGAAAGGGCATCCCAGGCTTCTGCTGAGTAATGGATGTGATAATAATTGTAGGGGAAAAGATCCAAACTGTTGGGTGTTGGTTTTTCCTCTTTCTGCAGCCAGGCTCTTGATCAAAAGATGTAAAAAGCCTGACAGTTGCAGGAGCAAGAGCTGCACTTTGATTCTGGGGCACACAGGAAGGACAGCTGCCAACCTGGGAATCAAGAAACTGGCTATTGCTCCTTTGAACTATATCAAAAGCTCATCATATTTACTTCTTGTAATTAACAAGTGAATGTATCACGTGTGTAAATGGAGGGCTGGTAGCCAAGGCTGGTAGCCAAGGAAGGGGGCACTTTGCTGGTGGGAGCCTCAGCAATGCACAGCAGCATCCCAGCTGCCACCAGCCCCAGCCTCTCCCTGCCACTTGCTCTTGGACCCAGAGGAGCCCCTGTTAGCCCAGCCTTGAGCTATTTTTCCCCAGGGACAGCCTCTTGCTCCTGGCAGTCCATCAGTTTGGACATGAGGAACAATAAAAGTGCAATCAAGCACCTTCCTCCTGTGCAGAGCCTGGGGATCAGGTTCCCCCTGTATCTCTTACCTTCCTCCCACCACTTTGAAGGGTTTGTTCTTGAATTGTATCTGGATATCTCAGAGTGGAATTTCATTCTTCTGAGGCTTTTAAAACTAGAGCAGGTAAAGAATTAGCAAAGGACAGGGAGCAGCCTGGAGCTCACAGAGCTCTCTGTCACTATTTTATTGGTGCTGCCTGGAAAAGATGATGCTCTCCAGAATTGGGAATTACCCTGGGAAGGAATGGGTGGCACCTGCTTCCTTTCTGCTCCCTGAAGAATGAGAGCAGAGTTCCTTCCTAACACAATATAGATATAAATGTTCAAGGTGAGATCCAGCCAGCATCTTCTCACTGAGAGTGGCCAAAAAGGGATTTCTTGGGAAAGGCTAAAAACAATATAGGAAGAATATTGAATTTTTTCCATTTACTCCATCTGAGCTGAAAGAAAAATATGTGAAAGGGCAGATCAAAGCAGAGGCCATTCCTCAGTTCTGAGGCATATTTGTGCAGAACTGAATTCTGCTGATTTGCTTGCTAAAGGAAATATCCCAGAAGCAGAATGAATGCATCCAGGAGTTAAATTATTATGTTTTGGTTTGTGATCCAATACAGCTGACCAAGATATCTCTTTGAGCAAGTTGCTCAGATTCTGAACATACTCCAAACTAAGTTAAATTCTCCAATTTGCTTCTCCATCCTGGCCCATACCACCCTTGTGCTTTTCAGGGTACAGGAGACACCAAAGGTGTCAGGACACACTCAGGAAGCTTGTGTAAAATATCTGGAGAGGAAACATTCCTCTGCACCACTGCAAAAATGTTTTTTCCAGGATTCACTAAGGAGTCAGCAGTGCCCTACACTTGGTCCCTGCTTTCTGAATGAGATGTCCTGGCTGCTCAGCTGAGGAGACTGTCAACATGACTGATCACCCCTCACTGCCTCAGGAAAGGGCTTTTGTTTATATTTCAGGCAGACAGTTTTACTGCATTATATATGATCCTTGCAATTGTTACCACTATCTGCTCCTGCCCTAAATATAGTGAGAATGTTCCTCGCCCTTACCCTGGTGTCACTTCCATCCTTCATGCTCCCACTCCAGGTCTCTTGCACCAGCTCCAGGAGTGACAAATCAGTACAAATGCATCACTGCTCTGCAGGGCTGGCAGTGAGGCAGCAGAGTGTGCCTGGGACACAGCTCTCCATTCACAGCCCTGCCAGAGATGCTGTGCCTTGGAGCTGAACAGAAGCTCTGATCCCGTGCAGCTCCTCTGAAAGCCTCCCATAAATATACAAGGCTTATGCTGACAAGCTTGCATTAGATTTATACCCCCAGGACAGAGCAGGCACTTGTTCAGTCACTGAGAATGTTCCTGAGTCCCTTGCAGATTTAGTGGTGGGTAACCTGGTAACAGGGCAGAGCTGATCTTGCAGCCTGCTGCATTTCACTGCCTTCCTGGGGATTTTGGGGAGGGGCAGAGGAAGAGAGGGAAGGCATTACAGGACTGAGTTGAGAGAGAAGCCCTTGCTTGCTTCTTCCTTTGAGAACTTGCTCTGAAGCATCAAGGAGGGCCTTAGGAGTGGTTTAGATCAGACAGGTTCTCTCTCTACTTCTCCCTTGATGATGCTCCTGTGAAACCAGCTCACTCTGCAGCCAGGAAAATCTGCATCCACAATCCCAGCTTCAGCCTGCGCATCTGAAAAGGAAATGGGGCAAGTCCTCATCCCTGTGCAGTGCTAAAGTCAGGAGGAACTCAGCAAACAAACCTTGGTGCATCTCAGTGTGAGAGGCTGAGCAGAGCCTGTTCTCTCTCCCTGCTGGCTCTGTGCCCCTGCAAGTGCCATGGACAGTAATGTGAATTTAAAAAGAAAATATCCACATCCTATGTGGGTTTGAATCATAATGAATCCCAAGAGGAAGAACCATGTGCCACCATGATAGAATTACTTTTAGATGCCAGCAATGTCTTGGACTAAAGAAAAAAGGAGATGGTGCAGCAGGGCAGCCTTGCTGCAGCAGAACAGGTCCCCACTTCCATCTCCTGCCCGTGGTGGCACTGGGCACATTCTAAACTGCTTTTCAACAGACAGGTTTATATTAAGTCAGTGATCATGTCTTCCCCAAGACATGAAAACAAGATCCAATCTTTAAAGACTTGGCTGAACTGAGAAGGAACAAGTTCATGTGATCATCCAGTTTTCTGTATGTGCAGGGATTTGTTCAGCAAACACTCCATAGTGAAATGCAGTAAATTCTGGGATGGAAGACAAAGAACTGTCAGCAGTAAAAAATAGCCACAGTTCACAGAAGTACAGTTTTATCTACCTGAAATTACAGGTTTCAGGGAAGGCCAGATCTAGAATTTAGGTAGGACACGGAAGTTAATGCTGTTCCTTTGCTCACTGAACATGCTAAGAATTTTACCATAGATCTGCTGTATTTTTAATACGAACATGTCCCTAAAAATTTTGGTTCAAGAGAAATGATTCACCAGGTGAGTTTTCCTTTGGATACCTCCTAACCAGGCTCTGGCCTGGGCTGACTGGGATTGATTGGAGGATCCACTGAGGTTACAGCCTGAGTAAACTGAGAGTAGACAAGCAAAACACTGACCATGATGAATTCAGTGGCAAGGCAGGAAAGTGCAAATGTCGGCAAGTCATTTCCTCTCTGTAATTAAGGTTCCCTGCAGAGCCACAGTAAATGCAGGATGATCCAATACCTTACAGATTTCAAATTTCCGATGGCATTAGTGCATCCAAGATGCCCTCAGATCATTTGCAGAAACAGTGCAGGCCAGTCCAGACCTGGAAAGAAACTTCTTTCTTCAGGTGAGAGGGTAGCTGTTCCATATAAACTCATTAGGCACTCGGCTGAATTGCCAATTATTAATTGTTTTGATCAGTGGCTCTTCAGTAAAGTCCATCTCCCAGGCTTGCTCAGGACCAGCCTTTCCTGATGGGCTCTCAGGCTCTGCTCTCCTGCCTCTCTTGTAGATGTTGATCTGACAGTATTCATTTTGCTGAACTTTTTAAGCTACCATGCTGGCTAGATTTTTCCTTTCCTTGTTAATCTAAAACCAAAATAATAAAAAAAAAAAATTCCTCTTGACTGAGAGTTAAAAATAGCAAACAGTTTTATAACAAATGACCCATGATGGCACATCAGTGACTGTGCTCTGTGAAAGATAAGGAGAATCCTGGCTGCAGCTTAGAAAAGCAGACAGGCTGGTGAGGGAGTGATTTTCAGCTTCTCCACAGCACCATGAAATACAAGGTCATACTTCCTTAAAGCCAGGGTAACAGGGAAGTATTTCTATGTTTCCCATTTCTCCAGGGTAGTTAGCTCCACTTTTCCTTCAGTGCCCACCCAGAATATACACAGAGAAGCAACAGCAAATAAAAAACGTGACTGTAAAATTGAGCAGCAGGATTTACCAGCTAATAATACTTTAAACTTTTGAAAATAACTTGATCAAGTCTCAATGAGACTCCTTTGAAACAGCAAACCATCTCTTGCATGAAAATGTATTCACCAGAGTGTAGTTAATAGCCAGCTACGAGAGACCATTTTTACCACTGAAATTGCAGCTAATTCATCATATCTCAAGGGCTGGTTTTGTTGGGATTTTTTCACTGCTAACTTTCATTCCATCAATACAATTCTTTGTACGAGACAGCCCTGATAATGCAGAATAGAGCCAAGGCTTGGAGAAATAAAGAGAGAACGTGCACTCTGTGAGCCCAGAGCAAGAGAAAAGCTGAATAACACCCGAGGAACATCAACCCCCCTCAAGAAGTGGCTGCAGAGCTCCCCCTGCTTTGGCTGCAGCTCATTAGCTTCCAAACCTCCACAAACTTCTCCCGAAATTCAGGTGAACTCTGGTGTCAAGATCACAGCTATAATTGCAGCTTTTCCCTGAGCAGGGGCTGCTCAGACTTACCTGGCAGCAAACAGAAATTAGACAGAGCAGCAAGTCCCACGGACTCCTCAGTCAGCTCACACTGAGGCAAGATCTACAATCCAGAAATAACAGGGCAAACCTGCAGTGGGCTTTATTTGTCACTGTCTCCTTTTTATAAGCATTTTCTGCCAAGAAAGTTAAGGGCACGGTACACGAAACAGCAGCATGAACAATAATATTACTTCTGATCAATAACATTACTTCTGAAAAAATCAAATCATGATCATAAACACTAGAAAAATATGAGGAAACAACTTTTTAAAAGCACCTAAAGGCCAGGAGAAGGGGAAAAAATGCCGTATTTGGTTGCATTAACTTATCTAGTTTTCACATCACATGACTATACATTAAAATGATCTTTTCTGATTTAAATTTTAAAACTGCCACCTTCACCACTGACAAGTGATGGTGGGAAGCAGGGAGAGGTCTGCACCTTTGTACTGACTGCCTTGAGCATCTCAACACACACAGCTTTTGTTGCAAATCTTTGCCCCAGTCATTAAAATTTGCTGGCTTGACTCCCCTTTTTGTTTTACACTAATCATACCCACTCCCATATTAACAAAAAGTAGGAAAAAAACAATTAAAAAAGTGAGGCACTCCCACTCCAGACTCCAGCTCAGCAGAGCAGTTCCAGGCCTGGGTGCTCTGTGACTGTTTGGTGGGTCCTCAGCACCTGCTGAACCAGATTAGAAATTCAGGGGATGCATTTTGAAAAGCTAAAATCTTCAGCAATTCTGGCAATGGGAGAAAATCCATGGGGTAGGACCATGGGGTAGGAGAATTATTAATCTGTCTCTGAAGCACAGTGAGGGCTCCCTGCCTGGCACTGCAGCCTCCAGAGGATGCATCCCCACTGCTCCACACATATTTATGTGTGTATGTTTTATCACATGCTAACATGGGGCTTTCTCTGATTTGTATACAGGATTTAAAAAAGCGAAGTTTCCATCAAACTTAGGGAAAACCTTAATGGTGATTTAAGGCAGTGAAATCTGGCTTGCCACCAGATTGTGACAGCACTGTATTTTTTTCTGCCAGGGTTAGGTGCTCTCTGGTGCAGCAGCATTCTTTATATTTTTATTTTTTCTTTTTTTTTTTAAAGAATATATTAATGATTGATGAAGCTTGGAGTCTTTTCTGGGCTCTGAGCACTGCTGAAGACCCAGGGTGGGCAGTGTGTGGCAGGGGAGGGCAGGGAGGGAGAGCCTGGACGTGGCTGCAGCTCTGGGTCTGTCTGAGAGCCATGGCTGGCAGGTTTGGAAACACACTTCAGCAGGATGGCCTCCAGATTGTGTTCAGGAATAAATTTCACTTTGCAAAAGCAACACAAAAACAAAAAAAATAATCCAGCAACACCCCTGTCTAAGGCTACTCAGCTCTCGGCCCATGTGGTTAATAATATCACCCAAGGCCATGCCATGAACACACCATCTAGGGAGCCTTTTTGCTCATTTTTCTTCCCCTCTCTGCCACATTTCATCACGGTTAATAATAAAATTCAATAATTGTGAGCATGGAGATGAACCACTTTCTCTGGGAATAGCCCTGACAAAACAGCCAGCGACGCCGTGAGGTGCTGCTGCACAAAACCCACGAGGAATTCCCAGCCCCTTGTGCCCTGCTTTGAGTTACTGATATCCCCAGCTTTGCATTTTACCTCGTTGTCAGAAACGTCCCTGTTTGGGAAAAAGGGGAAAGGGGGAAAAGGGGAAAAAGGGAAAAAAGGAAAAAGGGAAAAAGGGCCGGCTCAGCAGCGGCTCAGCCTCGGAGTGTGCGACTGACATATATAATCTAGATTGGCTCTCCCAGGCAGACCTTTGATTGAAGAGGAAGAAGAGCAGCTGGTCAAAGTAATCTGCTCAGAGCAATTTGCATAATTTTCTCCCCCGTTTCCTCCGGCATTGTGAGCGTGTCTGGAGAGGAACACAAGCGGCAGATGCTGCGTCGCTCTGTCACAGGGTACAGCAAAGTGGAGAACGTGGGTCAGAATTCATCTGCTAAATATCCCCAACAGGTTAAACAGTTCTGGAGAGCTTCAGTCACAGATCTCCCTTTCAAAAGCTTTTTCTTTTTTTTTTTTTAATTCTTCTTTTTCCCTTCACTGAGTACAAATGATTCCATTTCTCCAGCAGTTGCATGTTTCCTTTCACACTTGTGTGCTATTCAGAAAGATGCTCTTTGTGCTTCTTTTTGGAGCTGCCTTCCAGGACCAAATATTTCTTTCCCCTGCTTGGATGAAGAACCCATTACAAATGGGTTATTTGAGAACAGAAAGCCAGGCTTCTGGATTAAAAATGAATGTGCATTTAATATTAAACACAACGTTTTTAATTGTGGCAAGGAAGGTTAAAAACCATCCTCTGGAGTTCCAGTTTTTATTTGGTCTGATTTGGAAGCTGCAAATCTTGCAGCTGACTCACCCACTTCCAAAATGGGTGCTTAAAATTTGGCATCAGGGTTGTGGTCCTGCTGAGATGAAGGACTCTCTAAGAACAGGACTGATATTTACCCTGACTTCTAAATACTTTGGGGGACAAGGAAAGTAATTTTTTTAAGTCCTCAAAAAGCTGTTTTTCCCCAAAATTCCTTCCCAAGTTACTGGAAGCAAATAGTACAGGTTGCATTTAAACTATTTGCAGCAGCCCAGGGCAGTGGACACTACAACCCAACCCCTGCCAAGTGTCCAGCAGCCACATTTGCTAACCCAGGGGACACTGCTGCAGGAAAGCCCCTGAACCAGCCCCAGGGGCTCTGCTCTCACCTCCTCCCTTGCTGATTTAAAGCAAGCAAATTCATCAGCAGAGAATGCTAATTTTAACTTGTGAATGCTCCAAAAATCAAGTCTAAAAATCATCCAGGAAAAAACCCACAAACACATAAATATTGTTCCTACTCTTCCCTCCTGGGAATCTTTCCCAAAAAATGCAGCCATTCTCACTGAAGATGGGAATCATCTAGCAAAGGTGGGGAGGTGGCAGAACCTTCTAATAAGAGTAAAAAAGAGAAATATATTATTGGAAGGTAACCATGATTTAGCACTCCTGATTCAGAGCTCCCCCAAGGGTGCCCCAGCAGGTTGGCAGCTCCCATGCCACAGGGACACGGAGGAATTTGGTTCATCCACTCTCCAGCGCTACCAGATGTCTGCTCCCTCCACAACTGGAGCTCAGACAGTGAAGCAATCCCCACCATGTCCCTGTTTGCCATCTGGGAAGCCACTGTCCCAGCAGGGGTGACATGCCCTGTGTTGAGCAGTCCCAGGCTGGATAATGTCAGGCTGTGATCCACGGGAGATGCCAGAACAGGGGCCAACATCTATTTCAGACTTTGCAGGAAGCCAGGGTCACACGGTGCTGAAAGAAGTGAGAGGAGCCCCCCTCAAATGGGGAAAAATATTTGGGGTTTTTTATCCCTGCCCTCATCATCACCAACATTTTTTGTGTGATTTCAAAAAGATGATCCTTCCTCTCTCAACTCCCTTTCCCCTATGGATTTGACTAAGGGATTTTTTTAGGGGTTTTTCAGACCTTTTAAAATAAAAAAACTGGAAAAAAATTGAAAAATCCCATGGATTCCCCACCTCAGCATCTGCCCTTTTTTCAGTGATCAAACTCTTTCCAGGTGTGGACTCTCACGTCCATCCTGGATGCATTTCATTACGCGGATGTTGCTCTCACTGACTGTTCTGTGTCTGACACGACACCACGGGTGCCCCACAACTTGAGAAACTTCCTTAGGGGCCCTGGCACACACTGCTGAGTGTCCCTCTGACCTCCCTGAGGTTTCTGCTCACAAGAGCAGCACAGAGCAACTTTTTCCACCCAGCTACAGACTCTGAACAGAGCTCAGCTGGAAAGGAAGAGCCAAGACCAAGATTTCCACCATATTCCCTCTCCACCACCAAGGCAAGAGAAATGAATTTTCTGATAGCAAAAGGAGAAGCCTGGAAGCCTTATGCTCTGATTTGGGACAGGAATTTCTTCAGCCACAGGAAAAACATGGAGTTTTTTGATACAGCAGGAGAAAGAGAAAAGACAAAAGTTTTCTTCAGACTTTTTTCCTTCGTGCTCCTCCAAGTCCTGCCTCTCTGAGCCAAGCCTAGCAAAGCCAGCTGCTGAAACATGGCTCCAGCCCTGGCTCTCCCTCTTGGAGGGGTGAAGCCAAGCCACCTGGGCTGCACCCCCACACAGGAGACGTGATTAATTTTTGGGCAGCGAGTGATTTGTTGGCATGAGAGCCATAAACAACAGACTCCACTAATTAACATGAGACCAGAGTGTCTGTGCTGCTCTTCAGTTTTGCATCCAACAGCACCTACTCTGCCCTCGTTCATCTGGAGAACATCACAGAAATAAAAAACTAAAACTCTTTGGGAAAAAAAAAAAACAGATTTAGGATAGTAAAAGAGTTATCCTTTAACTCTGTGCTAACATGTCCTGTGAGGCTTTTCTTTCTTGAGGTAGCTAATTGCAAAAACTCAAAGATTTCATTTATTCTGTAAAAACGCCTTTCATTGTTCTTTTAGCACATCTGGTAAAATCAAAGTTTTCATTTAGGAATCCAACATGTCCTGTACCCTCTTCCTCATCTCCTATTACTATCAGTGTCAGCTTTGTACTAACCTTCCTTTTTCTCTCTCTCTCTTTTTTTTTTTCTTTTTTTTTCTTTTTTTTGTGGTGGGGGGTGTGTCTGTAAATTAACTACCTTTCAGTCACTGAAATGCTAATTTCAGAGACTGGCAGTAGGCAGCTAGAAGATAATGTTGCATGTTTCCATCCTCCCACGGGGGAAAAACCTGGAGGAATCACAACATCTGAGGTGCTTTTGCATTTTGGATAGGAAGACAAAGGGAAAACAGTTCGTGTGTGTACACAGGCACAAACACATTTGGAGACTGGGTCTTAGAGATTAAAAACATAATTTATGTTGGGTGCGTTTGCTCCTCACAGGGCAGGCAAGGGAGAAATCTGAGCTTTAGATTCTCAAAAAGAGGAGAAACACAACTGGCAACTCCCTGTTTGAAATAAATATCTTGATGGGTATATTTCTTTCCAGGAATACACACTAGGAAGTGGCAGTACTCCTCACTCAAGTGCAGAATATTTGTCATATTCTCTTGCCTTGTCACTTTTTCTGCACTGTTTCACTGAGGCCTGTTCCTGAAGGAACAATTGCCTTATTGTCACCCTGGATGTCCCAGGAGCAACACAACACAACCAAACAAAGAGGCAGGAGGGGGAAGAAAGGCTGAAAAAGCACAACAACTTTTCCAGAGTGAATCACTGGGTTTTAAGTGAATCCTTCCCTCGGCTTGGTCTGCTGAAATCCTGTCCCTGCCTCCTCCTCTCAGTTTGTGTGGGCTCAGGCTGTCACTCCCTCGCTCCACTTTGGGTATTTTGGGTTCTCCCTGCTCAAAAGAGACAAACAAAACCCCCAAACTCATAAAATCTCAGATGTTGCTTTTGGGAGAACGCACAAATTTCCTGTCTTCTCTACCTGACAAAAAGAGATTGGTTCAGGAAACCTTAAAAAAAAAAAATCTAAAAAAGATTTCTTTGTTTCGGTTTGGTTTTTAATGCAGCATTGCTGGGTTTCATCAGTTCTGATTTGGCCTGGAAGGAGGCAATGCAGGAAATTCCCAATGGCCAGCACGATCCTGACTGTGGCAAGTGAAAGTACCAGGAAAAGGCAAATTGCAGCTCAGGGACACGAGGACAGCAGGGCCAAGAAACCAAACCTTGGATGGAAATCCAAATTCAGACATGGTAAGACCTGTTGATAATAGCGAGAGAGAAGGATATGATGTTGGATTTAAATGCACCAATTAAACCTAAAACAAACTGGAAAAGGAGAAAATCCAAAGGCATTGACTACAGCAGAGTTCACTGGTTATCTGAAATCTGAGGGCAATGACTTGCAGCAACATTTCACAGCACACTTGAATGTGCACTACAGAGAGCTCCTAGTATGAGGAAAATTAAAACTGAGTACTTGCTTGGACACATTAGCAACTAATTTTTGGTGGAGTAGGATTCCTGGGCTTAGACAAAGCTGTTACTTGTCAGTCCAGACTCTTTCCTGCTCTCCAAGTTCCCCCATGGCTGCCTGGTGTGTTATAAAAGCAATCATACCAATTAAACAATTCTGTCAGTTTTGAACTCAGAATGTTTGAGTATCCACATCTTGGCTTTCACTGACATCATCACAAGCAATTGCATGAATTTCACTTTAAAAGTTACCTCTCTGCAGCTGAGCCACAGGGATCACCATGTCAAAACTTGAAGTCCATTGCAAATGCTATATGGGGAGCTTAAATTGTGATCAAATTTCTCATCATCAGCCAGCAAAATCCTTGAGAAAATTATCCTGCCTGCTGCCCCACTTCATGCCAGAGGCATTTTTCCCTGGGGTCAGGAGATCAGGCTGACCTAGCACCAAGATATTGTATCTGTGCCTTCAGAGTGGTGGTCTGGATGCAGATCACTCAGTATTTTTGTATCAGGCTCTCGGTTAGATCCTACACACATATTTAAGTGAATTACTATAGAGCCCCTTTATTTTCTTTCTGTTTTTCCATTCCAGAGAATGCTCATTGTTATTGGGTTTTTGAGCTGAGGCTCGAGGATCACACTGATTGCACAGGACAAACCATTTTAAGTGGTAAAGCTTAAGGATGGAAAAAATGAAAATTATGTAATTTAATAATGAACCGCAACAATGGAGCACAATCTTCCTGCGCATTATTGACAATGATCATCTCCGGCTGCCAGCACTGCTGGCTGTGAGCATTCCAGATTGGCCAACACAGACCTCACTCCCATTTCCAAGCTTTCCAAGTGCAAACAGACCACAGGCTGCTTTGCATTACAGGGAGGCCTGCCCATCAGTTTTCTGTGAAAGGCTTTCACAGATTTTTACAACCTGGTGTGTGCACACAGGGGTGCAGATCTTCCCTGCAAAGATGGGTCTGGCTGCACAAGGGGCACCTTGTACGTCTTGAGGCAATCCTTGTGGAAAAGATCTTTGGAAAATCTTTGCTCAGCACAGAGGGGAAAGCATTCCTGCTGGGCTGGGCATTTCTGCAGCAGCAGAAAGCTCCTCATCATTGCCCACCATCCCATTGCCCAGCTCCAATTCACAGTGCTCTGGGCAAATCCAGCCCCTGGCCTTTTGTTTCCAGCTCACTCTGTTTCTTGTTGCCTGAATCTCTGCATTTGAAAAAAAGGCCAAATCTCAACTGAACTCTCTCTCCACTCTGGCAGCCCCTGCAGTGCTCCTTGTCTAGGTGGAGCCATGTGTGGGTTGTGTGGTTTCAAGCTCACATCGTCCAGGTTTCAAGTGCAAACCTTTCAACAGAGTTTAGCTCACAGTTCCAAAAAGCCTATGAGTTTTATCTGATCTGCTGTCAGTATTTTGAGCTCTGCAGCTTTGGAGGGGAGTTTATTGTCCAGCAGACTGTTCTCTTAGATTAACACAGCACAGTGACACACTGAGCTGTCACACTTAGCTGGTATTCAATGGGTCAGTCCTTATGAATAATGATCAACATTTTAAAATAATTAGGGAAAGGCTTCCCAGGTCTATCTAGGATGATAAAGATATAATTGTTAGTGATAGTGAGATGATGAAGACTTTTACATTGGAGGCAAGCTGCCATATTTCTCACTGCTCATGCAGCAAGGTCAGCTCCTCACTTCCATGTGATCAGGACAGTCCCAAGAGGAGGAAAAAAACACTACCCAAAGAGACAAAGGAAAATAATTTCTAAAGAAAATAAGCTACAGTACAAACCTGCACCAGAAAGTCCAGCAAAACTCAAAAACCCTCCAAGAAAACAAATCTGGAGATTTAAGTAAATCAGACTGCCTAAACTATAGATTCACTTCCTCCTTGTGAAACATCTGTGGAGGCTGCTCATATCCTGGCCCTTCCACCCACTCCCACATTCCAGCACCCAAAAAGTCAAAATGAGATCTGCTCTTTGGAGGCTGGCTAGCACGAGCACTGCAGTGCCAGGTATGTGCAGCTGCATGCCTGATTGCTAATCCATCTGCAGGGCTCAGCGTGGGCCACTTTTGTTTGAGCCTCAAGTAAAGATGGGAAAATGGCTTGGAATAAATAATGTGAAAGCCCTTGGCCTTTTGCCTCTTTTGAAAGCTGAATTGGAACAAGAGTTCCAGGTTCTCAAACGCTCCGTTTGTGCCACCCATTTGATTATTATGCTGCTCCATTTTGGGATCCCGTGAAATATTGCTTTTGTCCCACTGCCCTCCCAGGCTGGTTGGAAGCAGAGGGAGCTTGTAGGAAACCTGTTTTGTGGAAACATTAACCCAAAGTTTTTGCATCAGAAGAGCTGAGTGAGCACAGGTAAAATATTCAGCACTGGAGAAAGTGAGGAAACAAAGTGTTAAATCTGGAGCTAACTCAACACATCTGAAGGACTGGATGAACCAAGAGTGGATAAGCCACTCTTGGCTTGATCAAGAGTTGATTTAACATAATATACAAAAGAAATGCAAAGTTCAGCTAAAAAACCTTGCTTGCTTCTCACTGGTTTATATTTCTTGTTTCTTGTCCTGGCTCTGCCTCATCCTCTTCTCTCAGTGGGCCATGGGTGTTACCGAGCAGCATGGTAATACTTGGCCCACGTCCTAAACCATGGATTTTTGTAAACATCAGTGAATAAAATTATTTAACATCCTGCCTGAACATTGTTTCAAACCTCTGGGTACACGCGAGGGAATGCCAGACCCACAAAACTTACATGTGGAAAAGAAAAAGGCTTCTCTCTGAGGGAATTTTAAGTCACCAATTCTTGACAGATGAACATCTCAGAATCAAGAACTATTTTGCAGAAAGTGAGATTTGGTCAGAGACACCAAGGAGTGTCTGATTGAGGGTAAAATATCCAAGGACTATGAGAATTCAAGTTTCCAGATTGCTTGATCTGGAGAGGAGATTTTGAACCAGGGGTTTTGTCTCCTAAAGACAACCCCCTAACTGATGGGATATCAACAAATCATCAGAGCTGGCACATTGATATTCAAACCGGCATTTCCCGTCTCTGCAGTGATGTTTCTCCCACTATGGGGGTGTCTCACATCACTTCCTAAATCAGCTGCAGGAGCCCCTAGACACCAGTGCATCTTCCTAGGGCTCACTCATATCCCAGACCCACACCGTGAGTTCTGGCCCCTCCCTGGCTTCCCAATCCAAGGAATGGGATGGCTGCTGGTGGAGAAGCCTGGCAGGTCTGATCCTGGCAGTGTCCCCTCCCTGCTCACTCCCTGATGCTCCCAGGTGAAACTCGAGTGGCAGCGGCACAGTCCCTGCACCTCGTCCCTTGTCCCGGAGGGAAATGGGCTATCCCCAGCTCTCTGCTCAGCTCTCTGCTCCTCTGGAGAGCAGCTCCCCTGCCTCCCTCCATCCCCAGGACGAGATGGATTCATCTCAGGGCGCTTAGCGGGATGAGCCGCCTCCGCTCAAATCCCGGGATTTGCAATTTGCGCTGCTGTGGGAGGGCGCTGGGCTCACTCTCCCTTTTCCATTCCACTCAGCCTTCTCATAGCAGGGATTATCCTGCTCTATCAAAGGCAAAGCTGCAGAGCAGACGCCCGCCTATTCTTCGCTTGCGCTGGGCCTGACAGCCGGCTTTTCAGCCCCGCTCCCATTACCAGCTGCCCCACAATGAGCCAGCTAAACTCCACACATGGAGCTCCAGAAGGAGCTGGGGGGCTGCAGGGAGCGAGAGAGGACAGGGGGAAGCCGGGCAGAGCGGCCAAGGGAGAGAAACAAGTGATGCAGATGAGGGAGAGTTAATCCTATTTAGCACATGTATATTATCAATGAGTGTGTGCGGTGGGCAAGGGCAGGGGGGAGCCCCCCACTGCAGGCAGGCGGAGGCAGACAAAAAGGTCATTCATGTGTGGCTCACAGAATTAAGAAGGTACCACAATCTGCTGCTGGTTTGGTTCCAAATGCTTCTTGGTATTCAAATCAAAGCCCCTTCCCCCAGCCCAACCTGAAAAACTTCCTCGCTTTCCCTGTCCCTCCCTCGGTGTGCAATTACACTGCCCAGCATCACCCTCCATCCCTTCTGCTGGCAGTGGGGAGATGAGGGGCAGCAGCCACATCCCAGACCTCAAAATTTCAATTTACACTGAGATTTGGGTTTAGAAGTGCGACATTGATGCGGACCCCCTTGTGTTCCAAGAGTTACTCCAGAAATGGCTAAGGACTTTTCCTCCATGCTGAGAGGAGCTTCTAAATTGTTGAGCCCTCCAGAAATTTTGGTCTAGAATTAGGATATCAGCCCGAGAGCTCAGGAATATTTTGGTTTGATCCTGGACCATCATTAGCTGTGGCTTTCCAGCAAGACTGAGGTTGCAAAGATCCTCTCTGTCCAAGTTTTATCCCCAGCACATCCCAACAAAAGACTTGCTGCATCCTCCCAACTTGGCTGTTCAGCAGAGCTGTGCCTTTCCCTGCAAAGTTCTTGCTTCTTCAAGGGCCCACAAAAAAGGAATTCAAAACTCAGAGTTCTTTTCAATAACAGCGTGGGGATAAAAGACCAGAGCTGGAGCTAGTCATTTAAAATGCATGAAAAAAATCTGAGGCTGGAATCTACAGCCTGCCCCTTTAGTGAAAAAGCAAAATGTATTTTGGACAAACCGCTTGACTGCTTATGAACCACAAACACAAATATTGCTCCTTAATTTGCATTCAGTGCCAGAGGAGACCTGCACTCCCTCTAACGAGCACTGCCAGCCACCCTTTTGCAGGGAGAACTCCCCAGCCACCCCAAAGGAACCAGCAATTCCTCCGGGGCCCTGGTGCTGGCTAACTCCAGCCTCGGGATGGCTGCTTGTGCTGCTTTGCACAGATCTCACTTCACCCTGGGTAATCTCCTTGCCTTCTCCACAGGAATCAGGGATAGAGGAGCTCTCTCCTCTCCTACTGTACATGCTCATAGGTTTTAATCCAATTAAACTGTTCTCTCCCCTTGACAGAGTATCTTTTTTCTTCATTTGCTTTCAATAAAGGAGCATCATTTGCTTGGGAGCATTCCAGGGTTGCAACAACAGGCCCTTAGCTTACATGTGTCGCTTACAAGTGGAAAACTGCAAACGAAGCTCCAGGTTTATTTCAGGAGGAGGGTAGAAATGGCTCTGTTATTTAATTATTTTTTTTAAATGCTTTTTAAACCTTGTTAAGCAAATTAAATTTCAAGAGGCATCTCACTCTTATTCTGGGAAGTCCCTTCCTCGTCCCTTTCTTGTCCCAGATTGGTTTGTCAGCACAGGCTGCCCATTGCCTGGCTCCCACAGACCCATCAAGCATCGATTTTGACACTTAACAGAATTAGAAATGCCAGCCCTCCAAACCCTGATGGCTTTTCACAGGGAACGAGCACTAACCTCCATTAGGAGGCCTCCTTTTATCACAAAGATCCTCTTAAAATTCAATTTGCAATGAAATTCTCCCCCATCTCCCCAAACCCTGCCAGCTTCCAGCACCATCCCACTACCTCCAACACTTATTCCTCAGACCTATATATCCAATCCTTCCTATAATTTAAAAATACCCATCACTTATACCACTACTCTCTGCTGGAAGGAAGCCACAGTCAATAGGTGAATCAGGTCTGCACCTTGTACCCCTGAGTTAATAAATGCTGAGAAGAGGGTGAGCTGAAGCCTTTGATAAATATCTCTTGTGCCAACTGAATAAACTTATTGTCACAATGCAACACCCCTAAGTTTCTTGTAAAAATGTGCCTGAAACGAAGATAGTGGTGAAAAACTCAAATATTGTTGGCCTGCAAATCCTCCAGCCCTCGAGCAAAGAACTGTCTGTAGAGAAACAAAGTCAGGAAAATCCAACTCAAAGATAAGTGGAACTGCTATTAATGTGAGGCAGTGCACCACCTGGGTTTGATCCAAAAATTAGTCAAGTTCTTCATTTAACTACAGGGGGTGGTTGGATTAGATCCCACTTGGCTGATGTGCCGGGGGCAGGAACGTGCAATTCTCTATCTTTCTCCTCCTTTTAAATGCTCTCAGACTCTTATGGTATTTTACAAATCATTCAAGGACTTGATGGGTTAGCAGGAAATTTCCTTTGTGCTGCTGTGCCAGAGACAAGGAACAGATCTGGTAGGCAGCTCTTCATTTTACAGTGAGATCCCCATTCAGCTGCATGGAATGTATGCACAGGATTAAAAATTATCCATGATTACAATTTAGAGTGTTATAAACCACTCAGCACCTGGAGCCCTAGCGAGGCGATATGTGAAGATTAATAAAATAAGCATTTGAAAATCCACTTCCCCTTTGGTTATTTGCCAGGATCACAGTCCAGAATATAGCATTTTCTGTGCAAGAAGTGGTAAGCTGATTACCAGCTAAAGGAGAGCACTTTTGTGCACTTCCTTCAGCATGTACAGTACGTACCATGTCATCAGCATGAATGGGGGAAGCCCATCCTGAACCTGTGTCTCAACACCAGAAACTCAGGCTGGGGGCTGCATTTTTATAAATACAGTAATTTCACGATTATAAGCCACACCTTTTGCACTGAAGAATCCAGCCTACCCCAATAGTGCTGCTAATCATCAGGTGCAGCTTATCTATGGACAAATCCCAGCAAAATGCCAACCTGGAAGTGAGAGCTGGCCGGGGAGGGCGCCTGGGGCTGCCTTTAAAGGCTTCACTGGTCTATGAAAACTGTTTGCAACTTGAGCACCTGACACCAAACCCCGCGCTGGCGTGATTCTGTTACAAACTCGTTACTTTGTCACACATGGATGCTTGCTTAAAAAAAAATAAAATAAAATAAAATAAATAATGCGGCTTATATTCAGGTGTGGCTTATACATGGACAAATCCCGTGGTCTACCCAGCTACCCAGATGTGCAGCTTATAATCAGGTGCGGCTTATAATTGTGAAATTACTGGAGTTATTGAAGGGGCAAGTGCTGCTCAGATACTTGGCCAAGCTGACTCTCCACCAATTTGGGATTAGTTCAATTGAAATCTAAGGAGTTTGATTTGTCTGATGATGATTGGACTTTCATTAAATACATGTTTCCCTCCTGAGCTTTTTTTTAGGGTTTGATCCCCAAGACTGAGCAAATGCATTTAATTCCGCCAACCCATGTAGTCAAACTTCATCTAGCGTCCAGAATCTGGCTTAAAAATCATTAAAATTAGTGTCTTTGTTTCCACTGGCCTCAGCAGGCTACAGATTTCATCCCAGTTCAGATCTCTTCATTTAACACCAAAGTCTATTGAAGTGAATCAAGCAATTCCCATGGACACCAGCGATCTCAGAACCATGCTTGTTTGTCTTCACTTTATCTTTAAAATATCAGAAGGAAATTAAAAACAGAGCACCTTAGCAAGTTACATAGCATTTCAACAATCAAGGACCCTAACCTCTTAAGCTGTACATGTTTGGGTAAGATTTTTGGAAATTAAACACATTTCTCCCTCCCATAGTGTATTTTTACTCTTCAGCAGTCTGTACCACAGTTTCCACTGGAATGGGATTTGCTGTTGAATGGGCTTTGCTCACATAACTTCTCAAAGTGCAGACAATTGTTGCAAATGATGCTTCCCATTAGCAATAAATGCTTTCACTGTCTCCAGCTTTATAAATCACTAAATATTACAAAGAGTTACTCCTTAGTTCCTCTCATGAGAGATTAGAAATGGGACTTCTGTGGACACAACTAGTAAAAGTAAAAAAGGATTTTTCTCCCTTGTCCTTTTAGTAGCTATTTATGGAATGGGAAGGGAGGGGCACTGCGGCCTCAACAGTTAATTTTTTTTCAATATAGTTTCCCTTATGCTCTATATCAGAGTTCCCCTAGAAGAAATTCCTTGAGAAGACAATTCTGAACAATTAGTACTCCCTGTTAATAATCTTCCAAATACTAAGACCATAAATATGAAGCTCAGGAGTTCTCTGACTTACAGGCTTAGTTTTAAAGTGTTATTTGTACCAGAGTCACGAGTGGAAGGAGCACCCAGAGCATCAATAGCAGAGGCTGTGGAGGATGGAGCAAGGCAGGCTGCTCCAGCACAAGGGGTTTATCCAAATGTCAGCTGATTAAATGCCCCAGAGAAAGGGACACCATTCCTTTCCTTCACCCTGTTTCTCTTAACACTTAGAGGGCAAACCTTGTTCTCACTTTCCCCTTGCCAACTCTCATCACCTCCATTGGCTTTCTAGGAGGGACTCGAGATTAATGCCTGTATAGCAGAGCAGATTTAAGAATTACTTTATTTCAGTGGAAAGGTCTTGCTGCTACTTTAAAATATGTCCTTCTCTTTTTGTCTGACACTGCAATTAATCAAGTCTCCCACCCACTCAGAGCCTGTCTTCAGAGTTTCTCTGTCTCTCACTTTCTTTTATGGATGAGGCTTTAGTGCCTGCCAGAATTTATGGAGGGAAGCAACATGGATTCAGCCAGGACCTCAGAAAACAAGCTCTGATATTCTCATGGCACATCCTCTCCTTGCCCCTACCACAAGATGGACCAGCAGCTGTTCTTTCTCCTTGATCCTTCATCTGCTCCTGCATCCCCACAGCCACAGAGGGCCTTGTGCAGCCCTGGTCCTGCCTCTGCCAAAGGGGCAGCACGTTAGAGGAATCTCAGGGCTCCAATTAGCAAAATTAACTTAGAGAGTCTAACAAAGGGCACTGTGCAACCTGATCTCAGCAAACCAGCCTCACAGCCTCCCCCCAGCCCCCAAATCTGAGGCTTCAAGGACTCGGCAGGTTTTGGGGAGGGGGCCAGAACCAGGGGAGCAGGTATCTGCGTTTTGCTCCCAGTGAAAGCGCTTTTCCATGAACAGAAGTAATTTAGCCCTTTGTTTGTAACATTACTGTATTTGGCCAGGAGCTCTGGACCAGGTCTCTCTCACGCTATCCAGCAGTCAGCTCCGTATCCAGGAGCCCAAGTCAAACCTGGGTGCAGAGTTAATGACTCCCAGCTGCAGGGCTGTGCTCAGGCCCAGGGGCTGGGGCAGATTTGTCACCAAACAGGACAGGCACGAAGTCACCACAAGGTGTTAGAGCAAGGTCATGCATGTGCAAGGTCAGCCACGGGGACAGGGCTGGGCTTTGTTTGTTTTGCATATGTGTTAGGAAAGGGAAATCACTACAGAACAATGTAAATGTTACACCTTCCAACTGTAAATGTTATACCTCTCACTAAAAAAAAATAAAAAATAGGCCTGGTTATTTGTTTCTTGGCAAAACATGTCTGTTTCTCCTTTGTCAGTAGGTGCAAGCTGATTTCTGGAGCCCAAAACACCTCTTTTTGGCTAAATACCTGTTGCTTTTTTCTTTTAGTAGCACACCCTGGAGGAGCATAACTGAACTGACATAAATTACATGCAGAGGAAGCGGGAGTTTAATGAATAGAAGATTCGTGGAATTCACTTGATGTTGGCACATTAACACACTTTTTCCTGTGCGCTGAAAGTAGTTTCTGTAGTTTCCCCACATAAATTGGGAAGAAGAAAAAAAAAATTTAAAAAAGAGAAAAAGAAAACTGTAAAGACACAGACCTTAGGGTTCTAAGAGCAGTTTGATCATTTTGTGAAATGACATTTGAATGAGCCAAGATCAGACAAGCAGGGCAGAGCCAGAGTAGGTGGCAGAAATCTTGTGCTCTCTTTGGTGTATGCTTAGTAAATGCTTGTCAACAAATATTTCTGTGATAGCTTTAATTTGAAATAAAAAACAAAAAAACGTAAGTACCAGCAACCTGGCCCTCCCAATCCTCTTTCAAATAAGAAACTCAGCCCAAAAACTGATGTCTTGGAATGACTGAAGAATTCAGCAGCACCAAGAGAGTAATATCAATGCCCTTGGTAATTGCATCCATTTTTGTGCTCCCTCTGGTTGTTTAAATACCACACTGGTGAACTGGGAGTCTTTTTAAAACAGAACCTGAATGCATAAATAAATGTGTGCTGACTTGTGCTGATGCTCTTCCGGCGTTATAGGAAACACATTTGTTTATCAGGTCTGATTAAGCTTACACGATCCAAGTTCTGCCAGAGTCAGGAGTGCATTGTACACATTATTTGATAAGAGAGAAGGATGAGTTATGTAAACACCTAGCAACATGTGAGGGAGATTTACTCTAATTGTTTATGTGCCTTTGTGGGAAGATTATAATCATGTTGTTTCATTAAACAAAACAGTTGTACAAGTTCTATAAGACAAATTGCCTTTTGCTCTATTCACTCGCAAAGGTCATCCTGTTACCACTGATTAGCACCAGACAGCCAGTCATACTTTGGCAAAAGGAGAGTTCATTCATAGCAGGAATGCAGAGTCCTTCTCAGAATAGGTTTCCCAGTGACTGACTTGGCAAAGACACAACAGAGAAAACACTTCTGTCCAATATCAAACATTCACCTTCTGACAGCTCCAGAGGACATCTCTCCTTCACAGCAGTGCTGAGCACCCCTGGTTCAAGCCTTTGGCTGCATCAGAGAGAGCCACAAGTAAATACACAGAGGTGAAATGCAGGTAAATCCTTTCCAGATATTGCTAAGTAATGGAGTAACCAACTTCACTGCTAGGTAATCCCCACAAGAACTGTTAAAGTTTGAGGAAATACAGCAGCAGAGGAAGCTGAAGTTCTGCTCCAGGTCTCTCCTGGTATTAGAGAAGCCTCTTCCGAATTCCTCCTCCTGCACCCCCATCTTACTTCATCAGTTGAGCCCAAGGAGCAGCCACGGACCCTCTGAACACACTCCCCACTCCCCAGAGCTTGGCAACCATCTCGCTTTGTCTCTTTGATAGGCAAGGAGGACACGGACGAGAAGGAGAAGATGTTTGAAGAGTCCATAAACATCGTCAGCTCGGACGTGTTGACAAGAAATCCATTCCTTTTGACGTGGCTGTGGCAGTAATGAAGGTGCATTTCTGGATAACTCTTCTTAATGCAACATAAGATATGGATGGCCCATGTCTTCCTGACATGTGTCCAGCATGTCAAACGGTGGCATGAGAAAAGGTTGTTTTGTTGATGCGCTAATCAGAGATAAAGTTTAAGATTAATGATGATGGGTGGTTTTGTCTGTCATATTTCTTGAAGGATAGAGGTCGTACACTCCTGGGGATGGCAGAGTTAGTGTCCTACCTCTGAAAAGAAAATGAACACTCAACAAGACCCATATTAAAAGGTTCCTCTTTCCTCCAGAGATTGAAAGTGGCAGTCAAAGGAAAAACATGCCTGAACTTGAATGTCACAGCACATTTCCCCACTGCTGCTGAGGTTCTGGCATTTGAAGGGAGCTTTTCAGGCTCCTTTCTTTGAGGCATGAAGGAAATGTTTAGTACAGTGAAGAAATGTACACAAGGGTCAAAGTGGCGAGAGGAGAGAAACAAAACAAAATATTAACAAGAACCAGGGAAGGCCATGGATGGAAATTGGAAGATCATCTTTTTTGCTTCTAAATGTACATTCTGCTCTGGGGTCATTTAGCTGTATGAAATGGGGCTCAGAGGTGTCCCTTGGCAACGTTATGCTCTCATTTCCCTACATTTAAAGCTGATATAATCATAATATCCACCACAGCACATGAGTTTTAGTCTGTTTTGTTTCTTAGGTGAGGTATTGTCATGGTTTAACCCCAGAGGGCTACAAAACGCTGTTATAGGGACCTGGAAAGAAAACCACCATCACTCCAAAGATCCCTCTTCTCCTTCTTCCTTATCTTTAGATGCTGAGAATGACACCACATGGTCTGAGATATCCCTGGGGTCAGCTGAGGTCAGCTGTCCTGGTTGTGTCCCCCCAGTTCCTTCCTCTGTGTGAGCCCTGCTCAGCAGTCATGCAAACAGCCCTGAATTATCCACACTGCCTCCAGGACAAATCCAAAACACAGCTCCAGACCAACTACTATAAAGAAAATTAATCATAGCCCAAGCAAAACCAACCACAGGTATTAAATTAATGTTTGGTGAGACCTGAAATCTATGGAGAAGAGGCCTTATTACCTTGGATCACCTTGAATTCTATTGTTAGGATCAACAACAAAACTCTTGGTAGTAATAAAAAAAGCTTAATTTTTTCTGCCTCAGAGTATTGTTTCGGCTATGGAGAGAATTAACATTTAATTACTTTGAGACTAAAGAAACAAACAAGCAATTAACTGCCTTCAATTCACTTAGCAAAGCGATGAAGTCATGCAAAACATATTTTGACTGGAGATAGGTAAAAGCCAAAATCATGAAGATTAATGCTTCTAAATTTTGGGATAAGTTCAGGCGCAACTCCCAAGGTCTGAATTAGCCACCGGTGTTCTGGTTTTGCATCTAATCTAAAATGGGAAAAGGACCAATAATTCATTAGAGCAACTGGTTTTGCAATGCTTTTGCAAATAAAATCTACAGAAACAAAGTTTGCAAGGTTTTAGACTTCAACCTAAAGCCCAGTTCAAAACTTGGCTCTCAAAAAGCATCAGTTTTTCTCCACCAAAGAGTATAAATCCCTTCTGGAGAAGGCTTCTGTTTCAAAGGCTACATTTTGGAGCTGTCGACTCTAACATTCATGTCCCTAAGCTGAATTGATAGCTCTGGAACTGATTTAAACAAATAGAAAAAGAAAAACTGGACTTTTCTTTCCAAAATGTTTTGCTTTAAAATATTTGGGGTAATTTTTAAGCATTTTTCCTTCTTTTTTCTTCTCTAGGTTTTGTCCCTGAGTATGATGGAATCACTGATATTGCACCCATTTTTTTTCCATTTCATTTTTCCTATCTTTTTTTTTTTCAGTTCTCTTTCCATCATTTTTCAGCTTGTGTCCAGTTAAATAATTGTGAAAAGGTTAAAATTTTTTTTTAAAGGAAAAGGAAAACAAAACACTAACTCCACAACTTTAAGAGGTAAAAATGATGGAGGTTCAGAGGACCCATTCCAGAAAGATCTGTTGGTCAATATATTCTCTGACTTCCTTGGCTACATGGGATGTAGGGAGATGGAAATGAAAGAAGTATCTGAAATGTCAACATTTAAACTATTCTTATTTTGAAATTACTGCTTTTATACCCAAATACCCAATGGATACACAGTTTGAAATGTGTTGCCAGACACCTTGGGAAAGACACCTTTTGACAATGAAAAGCATTCCATATCCTGGCTGGAACATGCTGGGTTTGATCTCTTTCCTGGGACATCCAGTGGACACATCTTGACATCTCCTAAATCATCACCAATTTTAATCTGTTCCCTCATTAACAATTTCCAAGTGATAACATTCACACACCTCCAGGGTAGCACTTGCCATTTGCAGTGGACCTGCAGTTTTTCCTTGCACATGGATGTTCCCCATTCAGCTCTAAGATCAATCCAACTACAACTAATTAAGTAAATAAATAAACAGCAGCCCAGCAAACCTTTGCTGAGGAATTAAATGTTCTGCTACTGGTAACAAGCCTCCAAAGCCATTCAGCAAGATGTTTGTCTTACCTCTCAAGTGTGGGGTAGAAGGGCAGGAGGAGAAATTGGCTCTCTAAAAAAGGAAGTTATAAAGGAGTTGCCTGCAACCAGCCTGCACCATTCTGCCATCAGGAATATCAGGCAGATGTGGCTCTTCCTTCCCTCCAGATGTGGCCTTTTAGGGCTCCTTTCTTACTGCTGGCCCAGTGAAGACTCAAAGTTTCCTCTTCTGCCCATGGTCTTTAAATTTTTAAATTTTTGATTCTGTTCAGTGTTAGTTTCAAATTCTCAAGCAGAATTCTCAAGCAGAACCAGGCAGAGCAGAGCAGGGCAGCCAGGACCAGCTGCAAAGGCAGCCTTTCTTTAGAGGTGACATGAAACACAAATTTAATAGCAAAGGGAGGCCTAGGGCCAAATGTGACATCTCTCAAATCTGAGACATTGTTCTCACTACAATCTGGCCTCAAATCATGGGAGTAGGTTAATATTAGACTGTTCTAACAGATTTTCAGTCAAGATCTCACTCAGAAACAGCTGGAAGAAAAAGCCAAATTAAAAACACACTTTTGTTTCTTAGGGGTTTTTCCGTTTTAACTTAGACCTGAAGCTGCAAGTACAGGTTCTCATCCAAATTCAGGGCTAGAGGAGATGGTTTCCACTCTGCCATTGAGACCCAGTCCCACTCTCTGCCCATCTTCCCAGAGAGATGAAGTTTCTCCACAGATCCACTTCTCCCTCTGAGCTTGCAGGTGACACTGCTGATCTTTGAGATGAAGAACTGGGATTCCAAACTGATTTACAAAGCCAGTGCCGATAGATGAGCAAAATGAAATCATAGCTGCCTGACCTGCTTATACACTAAAAGGCCTTGGGGGGGGGGGGAAATCAATTAATCAATTAGTTTATGGAGGCAACTTAGCAATGGGGAGCACACGGAACTGATTGGCTGGGGCTGTTAATAAGCAAGCTGAATTGCAGATAGTTGCATCAACTGATTTCAAATTTTGGGATATTGATTTTTGTTAAGAAGATTCATTTGCACTGACCCTCCTCCCAGAAAAAGAATCGCTCTTCCTTTATGTCAAAGCAATATCATGCTGCAATTAAGAATTACCACGTTACTACTTCAAGGAGATTTTGGTACACTCAGGGTTTAAAAATCAACTTGTCTGCTACCCCCTTGCTTTGTGGAGGCATCTCAGGAGACTGTGCTTTAAGATGCTAAAGAGCAAATATATTTTAAAATAGTAATATTATTTGCTGAGTGCTTTTTTCATGTTACATAGTAGGTTATGTTCCAAATACTTGCAAAACAAATGAAGAATTACTTTTTCTCTTCCAGATTTTAATCATTGCATTAAAAATGCAATAAATAAATATATAAATATCAGTACTATCTGATATTTTCTGTAGTTTTAGTTAATATTTTTAGTCATCTTTTTAGAGGCACATTTGAAACCCATGATGTATGTGAGTTTTGCGGTAGAGATGGTAATTGGAATTACAAGTGGTGTTGGACATTACAGCCCACAACCTCTTACAGGCAGAGATTGGCCTCAGGGACCCCTGTGCATCCAAACTCCCACACCCTGGGAATTTCTGGCTGTCAGTGTCACCCTTCTGCAACCAACACCTTCATTTCCTGCTCTCTGCCACCCCCACCCAGGTGCTGACACTGCCACTCACTTTTCCAAGGCTTGGTCCTCATGGAAGCATCTCCCTCAGAGCTGTCCCTTGGGACAGGGCTGCAGGTGGCTCTCTCAGGGATATTGGACACTGCAGCATCCTGGAAATGTGTCCTGGTTTGGAGGACAGGTGTCTGCTAAGAAAGGCAGGAGCCTCTCTTTGAAATGGAGAATGTAAATCCTCTCCTTCTGAATTATTATAATTTTGAAATTAAAGGGCTCTCAGGCAAAGATATGGGAATTAGGAATAACAGTTCTTTACTAGGGAAATTAAAATAGAAATACAGTACTACAAAGAACAAACCCCAAACCCTGCCAGAGTCAGAATCCAAGCTGACAGCCGTCAGTCAGTCAGGGTGTTGGCAGCAGTGCCATTCAATGGTGGCTGCATCCTCCTGCAGTGACAGATGTGCTTCAGTTGGAGCAGTGCTCCTGGACAAGGTGCAGTTTTTCTCCGAAGGTCAGTGGTGATGTGGAGAAGTCCGGTTTCCCTCTGGAGTCCAGGCAAAAAAGGGCTACCATAGTGGTCCAAAATCTCTTTTTTTATCTCTTGAAGAAATGTTGGGCTCTTCCCCCTGGAGGAGCATCTCCCCATGGGATGCAGTAATTTTGTCAGTCCCAGAGTGGGACTCAATGGCCATTAACAAGAGATATCTCCTGGAGGAAGGATGGGTTGTGATAAGATAAAGAACACTGCCCCACCTGGTTTTAATGGATGGCCCATTAACAGAATATCTCCCATGGAGATCAGGATTACTGCCCCACCCTCAACAGATGGTGATAGAATAAATACCTTTGATCACATCCTGTATTGTAATCCAAGACAAAATGTTCTCCAGTGCCCAGCAGAGACAGCACCCCTGGGCTGCACAGGCTGCAGAGAACCCAAGGTGAGTGCAGGACATGCAGGTGAAGAGGCTCACACCTCGTGTAAACTACATATTAACCTTCAAACTCAGACTTGAAGCAAGTGCTGAGCCTGAAAAAGGTTCTTTTACCCAGCAAAGTCCCAAAAGGCTCTCAAAGAGAGGGGAGCAATCATCCCACCCCAAGCACTGCTGGCAGAGGGACAGCAGCTTTATTGGGAGGCTCCATCCTGTTCAGAAAATGAGAGATGCTCTTGGGTTTCTTTCTCTGCTCCCTCACAGAACCTGGCACATTTTATTTCTTCTTCTGACTGAACAAGGCTGCCCATGATTGTAAATCATCCTGGTGATTTCTTTGGAAAGTTTGCCTCATTTATGCCTGTGACCTCGTAGCCTCCTGATACCATTACTTACATCAGGACTTCTTCCACAGCAGGGCCATTTATTGTCATACTCCTGAGACCAGAGGGGCAGAGGGAAAGGAGCTGCAGACACTCACATCTGAGAGGTAAAAAACATGGGTTTGAAACAAGCATAAACAAATGAGAATGTTCATGCTGAGAGCACAAGATTGCCCAGCTCTGAGTTTCTGCAGAGGCCCTTTTATTTAGTGAACATTTATGTGTATACGAATATTCAGCCCTTGATAGAGCAAAGAGCTGGTTTTGATACTAACAGCAAAAATATTTGCTGTAAATGTCATGACACGCCTTGTCCATAATATGATTTTTTCCAGATGGTTATTTTTTTCAAATTACTGAATGGAAAAATATGTCTTAAGACAAGTACACATAAAAATAATTCTTTTTCCTATTATTGTTTCTTTTTTTTCTTTCTTTCTACATTTGTAAAAGTGCTGCTGCTTGCCATGGGATGATATGCTGGGAGTGCACATACATCCTGACATCTGATTAATCATGGAAAGGGGTGGGTATGTAATCCTTAACTGACAGGGCAGCTGATCAGGAACAGTTTCATTACATGAAATACAAAGGTGTACATTATTTACACCCTCTTCAAGGTGGTTTCTAAGACCAAAACATTTTACTGAGTGCGTGGTAGGTTGGCTTTGACTCCAAGAAAACCCATACCTCTTTAGTTAGCAGAGACACAAACCTGCTTCTGGATCCAGAATGATCTCAGCTGGCAGTCCCACCCAATACAGCAGCTGGATCATCCCCTTGATCCTGATCTTGATTTATTAAATTTGGTGTCAGTTTGGTGCCAGACATGGCACACCTCCTGTAAAACAACATCCCACTCTGCAGTGGGTTTGTTTTCTGTGGAGAAGTGAAGCCAGTTGAGCTCTGCCCACAAAATCTGGAGCTGGGAAGAAGCTTATCCAAGACAGGAGTGTGCTGGGGTAAAGGACAACTCCTGCACAGCAATGGCACCAGCTTGGGAAGATTCCTCCTGACATCATGACATGCTTTCTACCTGCTCAGGCTTGCTGTTATTCTTATTCCTGACAGGCACAGTGACCTGGCAAGCCAGGGGATGAGGGCACAGGATTTTGGTGATGGAGAGCAGTAAAGACTCCCATGCAGTAGCTGGAAGGTGGAAGGAGAATAAACAATGGGTTGTTCAGAGGGAAAATGAGGGCCAGATCCAGGCCAGGAGGTTTGTCCTTCTGTTCTGCAGATTTCTGAGGCCCCAACAGTTTTTGTTTACCAGCTCCCATCAGCAGGTAGAAGACAAACCACTCATTTCTTCCCTGCCCAGCTGTCTGCCTATTCGGGCAAGAGGTGTGGGCCCCACGAATGGAAAAGATGCTGCAGGTACAGTCTGGGTGTATGGATTAACTCCATGTGTGATGCTGAGTGACAGCCTTCCCCAGCCAGGAGTGGGGGTGTTGGCTGAAGGGATCAGTTAACACCAACTGCAGATCGACTTTCTAGCTTGTGGCCCAAATCTGAATCTTACAGCTCAGTTCTGGCAAGGTGATGAGCAGCTTTGGCTTGGGCAAGAGTTAAGAGCACTTGGCATTTTGCAGAAAAAAAGAAAAAAAGCCCTTAATGCAAACCAGTTAATGGAGTATGAGCCCAGCAGTTTTTCTTCTTAAAAAAAAAAACAACAAAAAAGCCCCCCACAAAACCCCAAAAAAAAAAAAAAAAAAAAAAAAAAAAAAAGCCTACAGAAATTTGGAAAGGGGATAGAAGGGCAAAGTTCAGAGTGGTTTCAGATTCCCACAATAACAACGAAGCCCAGCTCTTTCCCAAACACTTGCACATTTCCTTAGAAACAGGTGACAGACATCTGCAAGGCTGAGTTCAGTGTTGGAACAGCCCAGCCTCCCTTCCTTGGTTGTGGGTGTTCTGCTCTTACAAGAGTGAGAGAGGTTCAGCTTAAATATTTCCAGACAGTGCTGCAATTTATTTTAAGTGTAATAGGGGTCATTCTTCACTGAAAGAATATAATAATTTTTCTGTGTGAAAACAAGAAGACATGTGGGGAAGCAGTAGATAGCAGGACTTCCACCCACCCAAGTCACAGTTAAGCAGTTTTCTCATGTTCCCACATCTTGGGTATCACACTCAGGCCAGTGATCCCAGCCACCAAATAAGACAGGATCCTGTCCTTGTGCTATTCCACATTCCCATGGGGAAAAGCTCCCTGGGAGCTTTGCCTGATCCTGAACAAACTGTGGGTCTCATCAGCTTTGTTAGGAAAGTGTGAAGAACAAAAGGGATGAAAAAGTTCATCCAGAAGCAATATAAATATAAATGCCCTGATCTGCTTAGGTCAAAATACCTCCATGAGCAGCTTCCCAGTTTTCTTCTGGGCACCCCAAATGACCCTGCAGTCTGGTGGGGTAACATTTGCCATCCTGGTTTCCTCCCGATCAGGGATGGCAAGAAGAGCAGGGATAGAGGGATACACAGCCCTCATCATCACCATCCCCCAGAGAGTGAAAACACAAGAGGGGGGAAGCATCAGCTGTATCAGGGAAACAGAGGCTTCTTCCACCCATTAGTCACTTCATCTTTGTGTTTCTGTGTTTTCCCAGTGTAAAACATGACCAATGCCTCCTTTGCAATGCACAGAGCAAGACGCTGCATTTAGGGGGGTGATGTCACTTCAGAGAACAGCTACAGGGCCTTTGAAGCACTCCCTGTCCACCCCAAATTCTAGATTTCAAATTTTGTCTTTAAATCTCGACCAACTCCAGAGAAAATAAAACCCATTTCACATCAAGTAGGTGAAAAGCCAAGCCCCAATCACAATACCTGCCTGCCAATGAAAAAGCTTTTCTTTCTATGAATCTGATACACATTCAATTGTTTCTAGTGTTTTATTCAGGAAATGTTTCCGTTGGAAAGTATCATTACTTAGAGAGAAAAATAAAAATGCCATAGATGGTTTTAAGCTCTACATCTGTGGAAATCTCATTAGGTAGTTTTAGATGCACTGGCATCTGGAAAAAATCATCCCTCTAAACAGAAAAATATGTCATAAATGTCATAATGGGGTGTTGGAGAAGCACATGAAATTAGTTTGCTTCTTCAACTCAGCATCTCTGGCCAGAATCATTAAAAAGAAAATACTTGTATAAAGCATTAAACAGTTTTTGTCAGGGTTTGGCTGTATGGACCAACCTGGAGTCTGAAGAGCACCGAATACCTGATTTAAAGATGTAAAACTCTGGAGAGTTACAACAGGTTGGAGCCAACCCAAACATAAGGTGAGTGCAAGAACAGAGAACCCCACAGCCTGGAAGGCTCTTTCAGCAGCAGGCAGGAGCTTTGCTCTCACCCATTAACTGTTCTAGGTCTCTGGGGGACACTGCTGCTCTCTCCTCCCTCACTGGACATTTGCATCACTGAAGATCCCAGGCCAGCATCCCCTGCAGAGAAGCCCTGCTCAGCAGCCAGGTGTTGAAGGATCTCAGCCTCCCTTGGGAAGTGGGAAACACTCCTGAGTTGGTGGCCTGGGACTGTCTTCAGCCCCTCAGGGACCTTCTCTGCTGGGCAGCACAGTGTCCAGTGCAGGCACAGAGCAGGCAGGGCTGCACAGGACACAAATGGAGAGAACACAGAGCTCTGAGTGTCCCTGAGCACAGGGGCAGGGCAGGGCTGTGGACATCTCATTCATCTCCAGCTCCTGGGAGAGCTGCTCACCTCCTGCACTGCTTTTAGGCTCTGTCTCAGCCAAGCACAGTCACTGATCTGGGGTGGGAATGAGCACAACGCTTCCATCAGATGCCCCATGGCCAGCACCAGCCATCCCTGAAGAACCTGGCAGCTCAGTGAGGTGTTCAGTGCCCTCCAAAGGCTCCTCTCCCTGAGCTGACTCACAGACACGCTGAGCAAACACCCTTGGAACACCCTGAACCTGTTCCCAAGGAATTTCCAGTGGTTTGTAGAGCCACAGGTATTTTTGCAGGGATGGCTGTTTGCTGTTTGCTGATGGCACATGCTTCACTTCTTGGTGCTGATTGCTGCTTTGTTATTAGAGACTATCTCACAAAAATTAATGTGGGTGTTAAACACCCAGCCCTCCAGGCCTTCACAAGGTGCACACCAAGAAGGTATAAAGAAGTGGAGAAACGATTTCCTCGGGCAGTCTGTAAAACGCGAGCCATGATCAGAACCGGTCATTAAAAATCCTGTGGCAATCTCTGCACCAGAACATTCGATCCATTGTCCCAAATCTAATCATTACACTCTGCCCCCTGCCCATTTAGCATCCTTCTAGTGTTTCAATTGGGGATGGTATTGCAGTGCATTTCCTGACCTGAATAGTTTAACGAATCATAATTGTCTCATGGTTACTTCATGCTCCCGCAGTCGGTTTGTTGTATCCATCTGTTTTCTTTTTCTTCCATGCAAACTGTAAGGTCTTTGGGGCTGCCACTGAGCCCTGTGTTAATACAGCACCGAGCACAGGGGGGCCCGATTTTTAGGTTCAGCAGCAGAACAACCCATAATTAATAAATGGAGGCTCGTCTGTTGCAAGCAGAAAAGCGGCGCATCAATCTGTCGGGGTATAGAGGAGGAGGGTGTGACCTCTCCCATCAGGCCCATGTCCCTGGGGATTCTCCTGATCATCCTCATTTTCTTTGGAAAAGTTATGGTGCCGATCAGTTTTTTGTGCATTCAGTTTCACTCCAGCCCAGGAACAGATGGTGGCACAAAAGAGGAGTGACTTAAAATCACTTTGTCCTGTTCTCCCCCTCCACCTGCTCCTAATCACAAGCCATCCATACATTTAAATACCAAACAAGAGGAAGGAAAGAGCTTGTGTGCAACAGAAATACCAAACAATGTTTGCATTAGAAAAAAAAAACAACTTAGACATGCCTTTCAGCCCCTAGCAGCAGTCCCCATGGAAAATAATGTTAAAATAAACAAAAAGCAACAATTCCTCTCTGACTGATGATTTTATAATATGGTTGGTGCTGCTAAATGCATCCAGCCGTCCCTCCCACACTCCTGCTCTCCACTCAGAGCTGTCCCCCTCTTTTAAAGGTGTCTCTTCACCCACTGACATGTGCACATGAATTCTGCTTCTTAATGATCTTTAAGCATTATTAAGAACAAAAGAAATCCTAATAATGATATAAGCCTATTAAAGGATGACAATGATAAATCATTAATAATGATGCAGAATGGGCAGAAATGTGCATTTAGCACTGCATGTAGAAAGAAGCAGGATGATGTATTTTTATTGAATAAGGATGATGAAGTATCCCCCAGTCTATTAGCAACCAAACAAGATGTTAAACAGCATTATCAGGATGTTATCTCAAAATGTACACCTAGAAAACTTGAAGCCAAAAGTCCTGCGAGACCCGGGCAAGGTGTTCTCAGGCTTTGCAGTGTTGCTTTGGAATACAGTTTTAAAACAATTGTCTTTCCAAAGACTGGTGCATGACTGATTTGTGTCTCACCTCAGCTTGGCTCTAGCTTGTGCAGCTCTGCCATGCACTCCAGAGCAGGGATAGAAGTAGGCTGGAAGATCCTCGTGTCACTACATAGAAAAAAAAAAACAGAATTTTTCAGCAGGTACTGAAATGAGTTGTGGACACAGAGGCTACATCTACACTGCAAAGGTGTCACACACATCAGCTCTGCGCTCTCCTCTGTGCCCTGTCCATGCCCCAGACCCCTCAGGAGAGGCTTCACACATCCTCACAACATCACACAGGATTGTTGGGATGCCTGAAACAGAAACTGCCACGCTGGTGCATCTGTGCTATTTGATGGAAAATTGCCTTAATCAGTGACACTTTGATTCCTAAGCTGGGATGTGAAGAGCTGTAAATCAGCATAGTCCCTGTGCTTCTAGCAGACTTACAGGATTTGTGTCAATGCTGGAATTTGCCACTTCTTTACAGAGCTCCTTCAGCAACAGCCTACCCTGAACAGGCCCCATGGCCAGCGAGCAGAGGTAGCAATTTTCTCCTCCCCGTGGTAAATAGCAAACTCACAGACATTATTTTAATCAGCTCTAAGTGCACAGGAAGGCTCTGTGCAGATAGGTGTGTATTAACAAGGAGCACACTCATATCACTCTGCTAAGTATTTTTGGGTGGCCGGTCAAGCATAGCTGCCTTTCAAACTGCCTCGGAAGGAGAAATATTAATAAACTCCCTGCAGCACGCAGATTTGATTGAATTTCTCATGGATCACAGCCCGCCTGCAGCAGGGTGGCATACCTGTCAAGCTAAGACATTGTTCCATAATTGTTCCTGATGCATTGTGTGCTAATTACCATTGCTGAAAATAATCTCCAAAGATTATGGCAGGCATCATAAATAACAAGCCAGCGGTTCGACACTGCATTATGACAAGGCCTCAATCGCTCTTATCTTCTACTGGAGTGCAGCCTATGCATTAGCTTTACTAATGAATCTTTTTCATTTGTACAAGTGATGTTTCCATTTGACAATGACATGAACATAAAGTGGAGGTTAATTTACTCTATTCCGAGAGGTTCATTATTTAACCTGACGTTGAGGACAAAACAATGTAGCCTAATAGATGGCAAATAGAAATTAGTTGTGATGAATTTTGCCATTTAACACTCTCAGCGGCAGCACACAGAGCGAGAGGATGAGTTTGCTTCGGCGGCAAAATCGCTTTATTTCCACTGTTCTGAAAAAAAAAAAAAAAAAAAATCCAACCAAAAAAGATTCTCCCAGAATCCCCCTGCACCTTGTAAAACACGATGGATTTACACAGACATAAAAACTGCTGGTAACTAATGGCCCAACGTTGTCATTGTGTCAATTTTTATCAGATTAGTTGGCATTAACACTGTATCACCGATTGCCTTACAAGCCAAGCTGCTGTGAATTGGATTGGATTCAGGTAGCTATTAGAATTGCCAATTTAAACACTCGGGGCTTATCTCAGCTTTAAGCCATTGACAAAAAGGTTTGGTCACTTCCCAGACATCTTCTGACATGTGTGCTCAGCATCCGGTGGCTGCCTGCACTCATCCCTCCAGGCCTTCAAATGTATCTATTCAACATTAATTTAACATCATCCAATGTGGTTTGAATCAAGCAAATATTTCCCTTGTTTATTGCACACGCTCATTGTGCTGTTTCGAGGAGGTTTATTAATAGTTTGCAATAAATTTGCTAAACAATTTGCAATAAATTATGCAGTCATATTTATAGCAGTGACACATTTTAGAGGACAAAAGTTGACCTTTCCCATGCCTCAAAGAGAGAAGGGGCAGGGTGTATGCATTACAGCCCAGCCTTTCGTAGGCTCATATGCTGGTTCCTTCAGCACACACAGAAGATAAAATGTATCTGCTCAAAAGCTCATTAAATTTATTTACAAACAAAGCGACATTCTCTGTGGGACACTGTGAACGCTGCTGGGCTGGGTTCGATGGGCCACAGGAACTGAAACAGGGTCTCTTCAGAGGTGTTTGCAGGACAAGGAACCCTTTGGGTTTGGGCTTTGCTTGTTTTGTTTAGTTTTGGAAGGGTTTTTCTGTTTGGGTTTTGTTGTTCTTTTTCATTCATAGCTGGACAAAAAGCAACATCTTGAGAGGAAACGCTCCAATTTCAACAGCGCTGTGTTTTCCAACAACAACAGAAACGTTCCATTAATTACTTCCAAAGCGCATCTAATATTTAGTCAGTGAGATGTGGTGATGAGTCTGGGGGTTCCTCCAGCTCTCCCCTGACCCCATCTCACCTCAGCTCTCAGCTGGTACCTGGCTCCCTGTCACAGACACCTCCAGCCTTCACTTCTGGACCACCAAGGAAAGGGAAGGGACACACACGAGTGGGAAGTGAAGCCTCTCGCTGCCACCTCTGGAGGTGGCTCACAGCAAAGCTCCCCTGCCCTCTGATCCAGGGTTTACATCCCTCTGTGCTGGGGCCATCCTCCTCCTCCCTCTCCTCTCACGTACAGCTGGGAATGCAGAGCGGAAAGAAAAAAACACTCCTCCTTATTTTTCCATCTTTTTCCAAACATCAGGGCAGCTCAGGTTAAGTCTGTCCTGATGGAGCATCACGGGATCCTCAGCGACCACATGTGGTCAGGAAGCAGTTTTCACCCAGAAATGAGAAGTGCCTCTCAGAAGAGAGGCAATTTTCCCTGTCAGGAGGGATCATTTCCTTGGGGGGGACTCAGAATATGAAGGCTGCCACCCCAAAAGCAGAGCGTGTCGAGGGTGCCAGTGGGATAATGATCTCACTCTTGGAGAGAGGCAGCACAGTGGTGAGAAGGAAAGAGCATCGCTCTAGGAACAACCTGGGCAGCAGTTTGACTGTGCCTCGCTTTTATAGCATATTATTACAGCATTACATTCATAGGCAAGGGTCAGCTGCCATTTCCTGGGGTTTATAACTTGCCTGTTTTAATTAACATCAGGCTCAAAGTTGGTAGGGAGGTGGGGTCAGCCCAGATGTTAATGTTATTCCAAAAGTGCCTTATATCAGTGGTGTTATTTAAAATATGTTAAACAGGGAACATCTAGAGATGTGCCATTTCCAGGGTTGAATTTTAGATAAATTAAAAAGACCAGGTTTTTGTTTTGGAAGAAGGCAATTTGGGACGGACCTTGTGCCTCTAGTTTGTTCTACTAGAGTTTGTTCTCTGCTGTCCATGGGGAGCTCCTCTGGGCAGGATCAGCCAGGAAGGGGGAGCAGGCACCCCAGGTGTCCATCCAGGCTGGTCTGAAGTCCCAGCAGGGCTGGTATTAGCTCAGATGCAGTGGTTTATGAAGTCAGCAGCACACTTTCACTCACCAGGAGAAATGGTTTCTCAGTGTTACGCGCCCAAGGAGCCCTGCCCCACAAAAGCCAAGGCCTCCTCTGGGTTTCCACTGTCCCCTGCTCTCATTACCCTGGGTGCTCAGACAGGCAATAATGCTTTAAAGAGGTGCCCCAAATATGTGTTCTCCAGTTGCCAGGATGTTTTTGCTGGTGCTGAGGGTGTTGCAGCACAGGGTCACTGTGTGCAGTGGCTTAAAATTATTCTGCTCTTGGCTGCCTGTGGGCTGGACAGGGGATCTCTGAACACGCAAAGCTCTGTGCTCGTGGCACCAACATTTCCAATGCAGGCACCAGGACTTGGCAGCACCCTCTTAGAAACCCCTCTTACAGCTGATGATTCAAGTGGTTGCTGTTCAAAGGAGTTTTCTTCACTGTTCTGGTTGTAGGTGGCTGTGGGCAGTGTTAAGTCCCTTTCTCTGGAGTTAGAGCCTGCAGGGATTCCACCTTAACTCTGAATGCCAGCACTGTTGTGCACATGGACAGTTTCCTGCTGGTTTAACCCAGATTTCTGAGTTCCCCAAGTCCATGTTCCATTCTAAACTTCACCTGAGTCAGGATGATTGATAATCTCCCTGTTTCTCAATGCACTGGTCTGTGAACTCAAAAGCTTGTAGCTTTATGGACAATTTCAGCTTTTTCACTAAAAATGTCACTCCTCAAATCAGCACAGCTGCTTAACCAGCCCCCACCCTTGGATCAATCTCACTTGCTCATCTATGAGGATCCTTCTTTGAGATAGAACCTGGTGCTCTCCTCATGAGACACACACAGAGCTGAGTGTGAAGGGGTACAGGATTGCCTGAGGTCATGCTGGGATTCTTTGGCAGAAGTGGAAACGGAGCAAAAGACTGATAATTTCTTGTGTTCTGAACAATTGGCCACCCTTCCCCAAAGTATGGGCTCCTCCTAAGGACTGCTACCTTCTGCTTTTGGCTGTGGAGGGAGCAGCTCCCAAAACAGCCCTGGCTTGCATGCTGCCTGTCACAGCTGACAAGAAAGAGAATCAGATGCCAGCCTGTGGGGACTATTCCCAAAGGGCATAGAAATTATAACTAAGAGAAGGAAATCTCTTTCCAGTTGGCTTAAAATTATTCTGCAAAGGGTTATCTCTCTGTTAGGACAAAAAGTTAGAAATCCGTACATCAGAGAGGACTAAAAAGACCCAGTTAGTTACATGATGCTTTGAGCTAAGGAGTGGGCTGCCCCATCCCCAGCCTCTTTCCTTCTCTGCATAAATTAAGAGAGAAGTGTCATATCATCAGTCTTGCTACATTTGAATGCCCAGGACTACATGTTCAGGTACAATAGCTTTTTCCTTTGTGGTAAAGCTACCAGAAGTGCCCCAGGCAAAAAGTGACATTTCTCCAATGCTAACAGAGAAAAATGCTAACAAGCTAATTTTGCCTATTTTGCTTTAATTTTGATTAGGGACCCACTGGCTACAGGTAAAATCTCGGTGTCATGGAGCTGCAAGTGTGCTGTTTGCTTTGCCTTCGCTCATTAGTGAACAGCAGGAGCAAATGCAGTGGGTAAGTTGATTACAGCTCTTGGCTCCTTTCACAGGCAAGTGGTGAATTCCTGAGGACCACATTCCAGCTAGGTGTTACATCCCCTGGTGTCCCACACTGCAGTCACACACCCTGAAATCATGGCTAGAGCATCCCACTGCTCTGGGGCTGAGGGGTGTGATTGTTTTGTTTGGGTTTGGGGCTTGTTTCTCACGCAGAAACTTGATAACTTCACTAACTCTTTCCTGGATGCCTTTTTACTGTGTTTACCTCCAGAAACAGCAACATTTGATCATGTGTTGAGAAGCTGCATGTTGCCTTGTAAACTCAGAAATTATTTTCAGATGTATTTTTTTCCCTCTCACAAAATTAAGAGGCCTCTGTAGCAATACTCAGGTATAAGGTATTTATGGAGTCCTCCTCATTTTGTTTCTTGGAAACACAAAAGCCCCTTCTGCCTGCTCACATTGGTGGGACTGAAGCAGTGATTTAAAAGGAATTGAACATCTGTAGCACAGCACATCAGACAGATGAGGGCACGTTTAGCAGAGGAGGACAGGGACATCACTGAGCCTGCTCCCACCACCTGCAGGCATTGCTGAATGTCTCAGTGCCAGCAAGATTTTCCTCTATTTTCCTTTAGTGCATTTTCCAAAGGGCCACAGCTCCCTTTCAGAGGGAGAATGTGGAAGGGCAGTGGATGTTTCTGTAAGCCAGAAGTAAAGGTGGGAATGAGGAGCAGTGGTATCATAGGTATTAAAAAACTGTCTGAAAAAGGAGTGGAGCTCGGTATTTGCTGTTCCTGGAGGTGAGAATATTGCAAGTGGAAGGAAGAAATCGAAACACATGGAAACATCTGCTGTAGACACTGGAGAAATAGGTTTGTATTAATGTGGGAGGTGCATCAGACCCCAGTGCAGCACCCCTGCTCACAAAATGACACCAGAGTCCCTGTGGCCATCCCCTCCCTTGGGACTCACGGCATAACTATGTGGAACACCTGGATGTCAGGAGAAGGGTTATCCCTTGAACAAAAGTTAACTGGCAGTGCAAGCAGAGGGAAGCCTGGATGGGCTTTCAGTCCAAAACTGGCCCCACCAAGCTGTGCCTTTGTCTTGCCACTCAAATCTCTTTCATCCTTTTCCTTCCATCCTATTCCTTGCTCATCTTCACTCTCAGGATCCAGAATGCACCACAAGCCTGCACCTCATAAGAGGAGAGAACTGTGGGTTTTCTGAGCCCAAAAAAGCTTTGACTTTTTTTTTTTGTTTAATGTCAGGGGTTATTTTCTAGCTGGCAAAATTTATAAGCTGTTCCCAAGATCCGGGGATGCAGATTCAATAAAGGCAGACAAAAGATTTGAGGTTGTGTTCTTCAGAGGGGAGGCTCTTTTGTTTGGTTGGTTTGTTTTTACTCAAAGGGCATTTTTAATTTGTTCCTCGGTTAGCTGTTTCCAAATATATTTGTCTTTGCCATCTTCCTCTTTCCCTGCCTCTCTGGTTCTGATTTTCGCAGCCATTAGTAAACACATCACAAGTGGGATCTCCTCTCTAGGATTTATGTTTGGAGTTAAAAATTAATTTCATCCCAGAAAAGAGGATGAAGGGAAAATATTCAAGACAAGAAGAAAAATATAATAAAAATAATAAGTAAGGGAAAAATCACAAAGATATTTGGATGAAACTGAAGAATATCCTTAATTTATTGGGAGACCTTGATGCCATAGACTGGCTTAGAATCAGTCTTCAAAAATATGTTGTTCTCAATTTATTAATTAAAATATAGGGAAGATAAAAATTAAAATCCATATTAGTCTGGCTATTAAAATATATTCCAGCATGACACAAAAATTACATATGAATGAAATCGATGATGTTTGCCAGAAGCAATGGTTGCTCACACAAACTGCTGGGACATCCTGTAATTGTCTGGTGAAATTCAACCCCAAATTGCCAGAGCTCTGTGCAGACAGGCTGGCATGTGCTTCAATTTGCCTTCTAGCAGATTGGTTTGCATTAGCATTTCCCAGGCACACATGAACATTAACTTGGCTCAGGGATGTTTAAATAGTTAAAAATTCAGGTAAACCAGCTCAGGTGCTGTATGTGACAAGAGATGGAGGCTGGATCGGGGGGCACTGCTCCCCATCACCTCCAAGCTCCTTCTTTTCCCCCTCTTGTAGGTATGGCAGCTGGATCATCTGCATGATCACATCCCGGTGAATCCATTCATTAAGTAAATGCACTTTAGTGTATTTATTTATTCATTATTTAGTGTATTTGTCCAGTAAAATAGCCTTTATTAAGTTAGGCAAAACCAGCTCTAAGGATCCCCCATACAAAAAGCTGAATATTGCACAGGGGAACAGCCAGATCTGGAGATGCAGGAGATGGCAACGTGTTCAGCCAGAAAAATTGCAGCCAGGAGAGACTGTGTGATCACAGCTTTCTGCCCTGGGGCAGGAAGGGCTTGTCTTTGCCCAGACTGCTGGTTTTCCTTGCCCAAACTCTTGATTTCCATCAATATAAGTGAACGCCGAAAAGCTGTAAACTTTCCATCCAGTCATTCTCAATTTATTGCATCAGGAGGGAATAAACATCATACATTTTCTACATTAGATCTAGCTGAGCTGAGCAGGATTTATTTTATTTAGGCCACACATTGTGTGGTGTATTTATAAAGCAGAGAACTCTGAAACAGAGTTCTGCTCGGGGAGGTCTCAGCTGAGCCATATATTGAATATTTGGCGAGCTGGTGAACAGCAGCAAAATCTGGCACAAGAAGCTGGTCAAGAGGATGGAAGATGGGGTAGGAAAGCTGGGACAGAGTGGAAGTGCTGTTGGACTCAGCATCCTCCCAGCATCCCCTCCACGCCATGAGTCACTGCCCAGGCTCCACGCTGAGTTATCGCCATTTAGAGTGGCATTTCCTTTCAGACTGCACAAAGCAAAGGAGCCATATTAGTAAATTTATTGAGTATTTCATTAGATCAATACGGAGTATGATTTAGGAGCCTCTGCCCAGGCTCTTTAAATCTATTTAATCAAACCAATTAATAAAAAAAATCTAGAAAGTTGAAACATATCCTGTAAGGTGCATCGTAAATATACTCCCTTACTTAGGCTTTTGATCTCAGCCAGGTAATTAACGGCTTTGGTTAAGTTCAAGTCATTCCCTCATGGCTGCTCATGGTCATAAAGCCCTGGGGCCATGCATAGCTCATGGATTTATTATGTTTTTTTCCAGTTGCAAAACCTTTTCTAGCTCTGTTTCCTTTTCCCCTCCTCTCCTCTAATTCCAGCAATGTAGATTTCTGTATCTCCCCATCCCTGTGCAGTGCTTTGTGCAACAACAAGATGGAAAGCAGGGCCATTTTTGTCTTCTTCCAGATTTTGGGAGTCCTTAAATGCAACCGAGACCTGGATATCCCAACAGTTTTATTTAATCCTCCTCAGTGAGGCATCAGCTTCACTTCAGGAGAGATGAGACAAACCCAGCAGGACAAGAACCTTCTTCTCCCTTCCATATCCAAAAGCAATGAGGTGGGAATATATTTCTCTGTGGAGTAAAGAGGCTCAATTCTTCAGCTAGACATCTCTCAGCTGTTTAGACAAGAATGGAGGAAGCTGGAAGGAGACAAAAATTGTGTCCATCACAGCAGGGATGCATAATAAGCTGAAGAGAGAGAGGAGATTGTGAACACATTTCTTCCCAGAGTCTTTAAAGTCAAGATAGCAGCTTTATCTTGCTTTACAATCAAGGAAATCCGGGCTCTGGGGGAGAGAGACAAGGGACAGATGAATGGGTTTCCTCTAAGCACATGTAATATATATCAGAGTCTGAAGAACATTGGCCATAACTCTTGGAGAGTGCCCCAGAACAAAATAAATAATAAGGAGTGCTGGGCTCACCTCAGGGGCTGCTTGGAACAGGAGAACTGAGCCTGTATTCACTGGAGCAGGGAGTTCCTCTCTTCTTTCTGTTCACAGTGGGCATCTGGTTTTACCTGAACAGTTATAGAGGTGGGAAAAAAAAACCAAAAAAACCAACCAAACAAAAAAATGGTCCCACTTTTTTAACACAACTCCCTAGGAGCACAACATATCTTTACTAATGAGTGTCTGCTTAACTTCCCACAGGTATGTGAACATCACAGGAAATATCCTGATGTATTCCAGGTGACGAGAAGTCCTACATAAATACCAAAGTTCCTCTTTCTACTGGGGATCAGGTTTGCTTGGTAAAATACTCAAAGAGTAGTATGGAGCACTGTGGGAGAAGTTTACATTTTCTCAGTGTGCTTAGTTCCAACAAGGAGTGGTGTGACAGGAATAAAACTGCTTGCAGCAGGGAGAGGGAGATGTCCACTGGTTACCCAGCTCTGCCAGGAGCTTCAGGGTGAGTCAGTCTGACCTTTGACTATGTAAATAGGAGCCCACAGATGGACCAAAGCCTTAGCATGAACCCTAAAAAAGGGCACAGACCTTGTTCTAGTTTACAGTTTGGGCTTTCCACTGCATGAGCATCAGTGTGGCAGTGAAAGGAGAGGGCCATGCCTTCCTGAGAGCATTTACAACACAAAGATCCAGTCACAAATCCTCTGAAGATAGCAAAAGTCCTTCCATCAACTCCAGCTGACCTTGGATGCAGCCCTGAGCTCACAGCTGAATGATTCACTGGTGAGGGTTTCTTGGCTACAGCAAAGATGAAAGAAGATGCTGCTCTCAGAGCAGTTTGGAGCCCCTGCTGATCACACCCTTCTGTTTTGTTTTCAAGAAGCCATGGGCCAGACAGAGTCCATTTCCTTTAATATCTAGTCAGCCCTCCTGGAATCAGAGCAAAGGCATTATCAAATATTGCCAGAGGGTTTCTGAAGGGACCAGACCCCAGAATGGAGCTCTTCCCTGCCAACCCCCTCTGCTGTTCCAGGGTTTGGGGTGGCTGTGGTCACTGGGATTGGAGGAGCTGCCACCAGTGAGGTCCAGTTGTCACTCAAACCATGTTCAGCTTCAAGGAGGGGGGGAAGGTAAAGGGACTTCTGAAAGCAGGAAAACAAATCCATAGCTAGTAAATTATATATAGCTCTTATCCCACAATTAGTTTGTAATTCTGAAGGACTGCAGACAGTCAGACTCCTGTGTAATAATCCCCAAGATCAGATTCACATTGAATTGAAGGACTTTGAAGAAAGATAGGCAACAGAAATTAGGCCAGGATCTATAGCAGTTTACACTAGTAAAGCTCTGTCCCTAGAAGGGGTTTTAGCAAAAATATGAAGCCTTTTCTTCAGTTAGTTTTTTATTTGCATGAATTCTCTTCCCCTTTGGATGTTTTCTCTGTCTTAAACCCAGATTATTCTTCATTACTACTTCAGTGTTGGCCATAGTGCAGTTACTCCTAATTTACACCATTGAAAGACACTGTCAGAAAACAGTGGGAGAAAAGATACGTATTTCCAGTCTGGATAATTAAAAATAGACACGGAAAACAATATGTGTTTTATACATCACATCATATATATATGTATATATAACATAGCAAAATAGGTGGTAGTTGAATTTATCCATTTATCATAAATATTGATTACTTGCATAGTAAGTGATAAATCAAAATGCAGTAATCACTAAATCAAAGATTTATATGAGTAAAGAGCAGCAAAGCAATTAATCAGTTTCCTGTACAGCCAATGATTAATTAGGTTCCAGTCTGAAAGTATAGAGGCTGGTTTACAATTAGGACTATTACAGATAGGTTTTATATAATTTTTTTCTTAAACATCCTGTTCTTGAAAAGGAGATAAGTTGACCCCAAACAAACAATGCCCTGAGAAGGATCAGATGATGCAGTTGTGTGTTTACACTCAGGGCTCTCAGTTCCTAGAAGCACAGATCACAGCAGGAGGAAGCAGCAGAAGTTGCTAAAATCTCACAGTCAGACCCTTCCCTCTGCTCTGTTCTTGGAATAGACAGCCACCCCAAAGCAATGGGATTTGGGAGCTAAAACCATCAGGAAATCTCTTTTGGGGCACTACAGAGCCTGGTGCCTGTGTCTGACCAGTGTCTGCTAAAGACCCATCACAGACACGGGACAATTCTGGCACCCAGACACAGCAGCTCTGCACAGGAGGGGAAAAGATGAAAACACCTCCAGTGCCCCAAACCTTCCCATTGCAGAGGGAAATGTGTCCTGCTGAACCCCAGGGAGCAGCAGCAAACACCTCCAGGTGCTCCAGACCTTCCCATTGCAGAGGGAAATGTGTCCTGTTCCCCAGGGAGCAGCAGCTGCAGCATCCCAGCAGTGAGCCCTGGTGACAGGCACAGCTCTGCACACAGTCACAGTGAGCAGATACCAACAGGGTATCAGAACTCCCTGACCTAGATCACAGCAGAAATTGTTGGTGTGCCCCCCTGGCACGCTTTGACAGGATTCAGGTTTGATTCTCCAGCACTGCTCCACCCCACTGCAAGCTCTGGAGCTGACATGGGATCAGCTGTGCAGCTCAGCAGAGCTGGCACAAGACAAATATTTGTTCCCAAGTTCTCCTACCAGCAAGAGCTTCTCCTTATGCCAGCCAGCTGTTTGGCAAGAGTTCTTTCCTGCTCTCATTCATTGTGATGCCTCAGCCAGGCCAATTCTTGTGCCTGGGAGAGAGCAGCACCAGCACCATGTGATGTCTATTTTATCCTGCTCCTTTCTCCCAGAGAGCTGAAGAACAGGCCTGGGAGCAGCTAAAAACCAAAGAGCAGCAGGACATGCTACCCTGGCTCAAGGTGCACCCTTAGTTCAGCAGGAGAAAGCTCCAGGTCATGCAAAATGCTCTTTTTGTGGCTTTCTGCAGCATCACCACAACGTAAATCCAGCTGAGTGCTGGCAGTGACCATCACACATCTGCATCACAGCTGTGCCAAACTGTACCTGTGCCACTGCCCAGACTCAGGTGAGCAAGAGTCAGAGCTGCAAGGGAATCTCTCAAGGAAGGAAACCCACCTTGTACCAGACAAACCAGTTTCCTTCCTTGTCTCTTTTTTAAATTTCACATGAGTGTTTTTTGGGGTGCTGACTGCACCTCCCTTCCCTGGGAGAGGACATAATAGGGATGTGGACACAAAGATGTCTCCAAGAATTCTGTATTTTGGCTGAGAGGCTCCAGCTGAAGCCTCCTTCACCCAGACACTGCAAATTGCACTTTTTATATGATGTGCACATTGAAAATGCAGAGGTCATGAGTCTGCAGCCCAGTGAGTCTGTGCACCTTCCCAAGGTTCTCCACACGTTCAGCTAAGCCAGGTGAGAGCTCTGGAGCTGTGTGGGCAGTGACAAGTTCTCAGGTAATTAGTTTTTACTCATCCAGAAAATGCAGTTAAGGTTACCCAGAAAAATCCAGATTAAAAAAAACAATCCAGTATTTTTTAGGAGAAAGTCCAATCATGTTGGTTGACGTTTTCAAAATGAAATGTAACAGCCCTGTATTTCTGCTGGAAGGTTTTTTGAGACCAAATTTGCTAAAATTCAGGCTTTTTATATATAGATGTATACCCTTTTTAAAAACAGAACAAAACAACATGTTTTGCATAATTTGAAGTGATAGTTTTCAGAAGAGATGACAGTGGGGAGAGCTGTTTCAGAAGAAAACCAGCTTTGTGCTCTCTTAAAATGGTGAGCAAGCTGAAAAATTAATTATGCACACATCTCTAAAGCATAAACTGCACAGGGCAGCCTGGGCCCAAGCAGAGGTACCTCAGAAGTCTCTGCTGGCCAGCAGTTGGTTTTTGAGGCTGCTTCACCTTTAAATATACAACCTGGATATTCTGATTATAGAAACTGGATATTCTGAATATACAACCTGGATATTCTGAATATACAGACTGGATATTCTGAATATAGAAACTGGATATTCTGAATATACAAACTGGATGAGGTGTGAGAGCCCCATGTGGCTCATGGTGGATGCTCTGCACAGAGGCAGGATCCTCCCTGCAGAGCTGTGCCTGCAAATGCTCTTTTTGACCTCGTTTTGCCTCAGTGCCTGCATTACTCACTCTGAATTTGGCTGTGTATTCCTTGCTCTCAAGCCTCTTGTCTCAACTTATTTGTGTTAAGTGTAGGACACCTGGACAAAATAACCAGAGCGATGCCAAAGCTGTAGCCCAAGCCTGTGTGCTCTGAAAACTGCAGGGGACAAAAAAAAAGGAGCAGGTTTTTGGTGGGGAGAGAGGGAGAGGAAAGGGGGAGCTGGGATAAGGAATCAGCTAATTGGCCTCATCTACATTTCAGCTACATGGTTCACAGGTACTAAATCATTCCTGACATATTTGGGTTGCCATTTATTACCAAAATTATTCAATGTGAATTTTGCCATTTAGGACGTGTTAAGAAAAATACTTATGCCTTCAGAGTGACTCCAGCTCTGATCCCTTCTGACATAACAGCACCAGTGGGCCCCAGTTTAAGTGCAGGGATCCCTGCTCACAGTAGCAGGCCAGGCACACAGCTGGATGCACAGCTGGATGGACAGGACAGCAGGACGGGGTTCACATCGAGAGACCAGGGGTGCTCAAAATTGATTTCTTAGGCAAAAAACCCCACATCTCCACCATCCCCCACAAAGCTACAAATTAATACCTTCTGCTCTGATAACCTCAGCTTTCAGTGGAGTGCTCCTGAGATATATTGGAGATTTTGCATGCCTAAAGACTTAAAACTTGGGCTTGAAACTGTGTAATCACAGCGGAAACACAGCCCCATGCCAAAGGATACACACAAGTATGTGTACACACACACATGCTGCACATGCCTGTTAAGTGGCCTTATATTTTAAGTTAACTCTTCATTGTTCATTGATGGGTTGTCCACATTGCACTGAGCTAAAAAATAAAAAAACCTGAAAATTAAAATAATGCAAAAAAACTAAACAACTTGAAAAGCAATAGATTAACCCAAACCCACCCAGCAGAAAAGTCCTCCTGAGTGGGAGGATTTAGAAAGATGAGTGTTTAAGCCATTTCCTTGCAGCCTTTGTGTCCATCTCCTCCCAGCTCTTCTTTCATTTCACTCTGCATTTTAAATCCCAGCCCTGTTAAAACCTCCAATCCTTTCAGGTAAGACAAATCTGAATTATCACCCCCTGAGCTCCACTCCAAGCCCCAACACTTGTGAATGGCAGCACCATCAGTGCAGGGAGACTCAGAAACCAAGATCTCTGAGATAGGAAGTTCACACAGGTTTTATGAAAATAGATTCTTGATAAGGAAAACTGCTTCTATGAATGCCTACTGCATATAAAATGATAATAAACTCACACTTTATTAGACATTAGAGAGTCAATGTAGAAAAGAAATGTTGGAATCCCAGCTCATCAGTCCTGTTGTTCATGGAAAAAATTTTCTAATCTGGATTCAGTTTGCTCTTGGCCACTGCAGCCAAAGATAACTCTAAAAAAAATCACAGTTGCCTGTACATTCTCTCATAAATTAGTTAACAAAGCCCACCCTAAATTTGAGGTGGCGTTCCCCACATTAGTGACAGGTTGAATATGAATTTTAATTATATACTTTTAGCTGGCCAGCTCCTCTGCCACTGAAAATCAGTTTGGGTACATGGGAGCAAAAAAAGCAAAGCTGATTTCCACCACTTCACTCGTTGTTGTTGAGAGCATGTTCGTTCCCGTGTCTGAGTTCAAAGAGGAAAACAAAAATAGCCTTTTTCATTATAAAAAGTCAAAGTGGGAGGGGTTAGTTGGCAAGATTTTTCCAGTGAATGGGACTTGCTTTTGCAACTGGCTTCCAACTAAGTCCAAGGCAGTCTGAATTTGACTTTAAGGCAATCTGCTGAGCTACTTTCCCAGGCATTTGAAACAGATGAGATGTAACAGCAGTTTTTTTCCCCTTAGCCAGGGCCAGTTTCCTATCAGAGGTGCAAATTCAGATTTATCTACTACAAGGAGCTTAATAAAAAACACCCTTTCCCCCTCCCCCAGTCACTGGTTATCATAAACAAATCCCTCAGCAGAAGCTAAAAAGAAGATACTTTGAGGTTAAAAGCAGCCTTTGAAAGAAAATGATGTTGTACATCATCCCAAAATTTAATATGACTTTATGCACAATAGTAATGTGCCTGGTAATGCAAAGATTTTTCTAAAGTAGCTTAATAACAATCCAATATTCTCTTCCTTAAAAAATGAAAATGTATGTCAAAAAAGGATCTAATGTAGCTGCATCTTGTATCCATTGATGGAGAGAGCTGATTTACATAGATAGCATTTAACATACTATCATCATTATCCTATCAGTCTTCTGTCTAATCTGGAAGCCTTGAGACAGAGTTCTCAATGTTCTCTGAGGTAAAAAAATACCAACCAAAATTATGGTAAAGGGGGAGAAAAAAAATCAGTGAGGGACAGATGAATATCAAATCAGATGAGATAAAAATGGGACTTTTTTTTTTTTTTTTTTTTTTAGCCAGCAAAAAATGAGCTTAAACTGCTGAAAAGTGGATAAAACAAATAATGTTTAAGACAGAACCACAATGATGAGGGATAAAAGAGAGAATTATGTTAATGGTCAGGGCTGCATGTGCTTGTGGAGACTGCTCTTAGATTGCTTGTGATGGCTTGAAGGATGCAGATAAATAGAGCTGATCTCTGAAATCCAGGCGGTGTACAGTATTCATTTCCTTTCCCTCTTACCCTCTTTTGCATTAATTTAATGCTTGTGGAGGATGTAAACAACTGGAGGAGGCCTTCTACTGTGAGCAGGATGGAGCCACATGTAAAGCTAGACAAGGTGAGAATGTCTGAAATGAGATTTTGTGCTTCTCTCTGTTTGGACCGCGTCTGCATTAAATTGCTCATCGCCAACCCATGTATGTCCTATCCCTAGCTCTCTCTAACTTTTAGTCTTTCTTTAAGCTCAGTAAAGCCATCAGCTTGTCCCTTTCCCAGCCCTGGTGTGTGTCCCCAGCTGCAAAGGGCTGTCCCAAACGCTCAGTGCCCTGTCCAGAGACACATCCAGTCCTGCAGCTCCATCCGCACATCCCAGCCACGCCACAGCGCTGAGGCTTCCAGAGAGGAAGCGAAGTAACAGCACTTGTGTTTGTCCAAAACCATTTTCTTTTGAGAACAGGGCAGCTAAGCAGGTGGAAACGCAGAAAGGCATATGAGGAGACCGGGGCAGGGCTCGGGTCAGCAGGTTAGGGCATCAAAAACAGCAGAAGAGAGCCAGAAACAGCCCAGCTCCCGTGTGAGGTGACATTGCGGCCTCGGGGCTGCCTTTGCTGCACTCTGCACATTTAAACTCTTATTGAGGGGGCTTGGCTGCAGCCACATGAGCCAGGCCTGGTGCAGGGACACGTCCAGGAGCCACCCAGACTGTGCTGTCATCCCCCTGTGTGCACAGGACGCAGGGCAGGAGGGCATTAGCACAGAGCTGTGGGCTGCAGCATCCCACGAGTGATGCTCCTGCCCTGGTCCATGCTGCAGGCCTGGCTGGGCTGACCCTTTCCACCCCTTCCTGCTCTGGGAGGATGAGGTGCCTCCTGTGCCTGACCCCACAGCAAAAGAGGACACAGATCCTCCTTGGACTCCTGGGGCTGTTATGATGACCACTGGGACATCCTCTCCCACCAGTCCTTTGGCTCCTGCCCACTTGTGTGCCTGTTTGAGACGTTGGTTCCCTCAGTCAAAACTGAACAGCTCTCATGATGTGAGGATGTGATCACGCTCTTTGAGAAGGCATGGCAGAAATTCCTGCAGCAGAAGAGCTCCAGGCACTGATCTGAATCTACCTCCAGTGAGCTGAGGCCCTTCAGCAGGAAAAACAAGCAACACCTCTAGCAGAAATCAAGGATTTACTTTTGCATCCCATCCACCTCTCCCAGGACCCAAAACTATCCCAGCTCACAGGGAAGCAATGCACAGATTCCCCAGGGATCCCCAGGGTGAGCACAGGGACACGAAGGAAATAAGGAAATGCAGTGACCCTCTGGCACTGTCACACACACATCCCATCTCATGTGGCTGCTCAGCCCTCATTCAGCGCTGCATCTGCCCCTGCACAGAAGCCGCTATGATGCAATATAAAGCCTGGTCTAGTCACTGCACCTCATTATGAGGAAGAATAGAGCAAATTTTCCCCTACATGGACACAGAGAGCCAAAGCCATGCTGCTACTGCCAGAGTTCCCCTGTGATTGCAACTGTAGGGCACCCAGCAGGGATTTAATCCTGTTGTAAGCAGCATTATCCTCAGCTCAGATATTTGTTCTCGGCTTCACAGGGTTAGCAGTAGGGATCAGTCCTGCCCCCAAAACCTAGTGGCTTTCAAGGTGGAACGTGATCATTTTATTAAAGGGATTATGCACCATTGTTTGTTTGCAACCACAAAGCCCCGGACTCAGTGACTCGGGAGGTGCCTTCCAGTCTTTTGCTGCTGTGTTGCTAATTGAAAGAAAAGCTGTTGGTGCCCTGTCCTCAACATTTATCATACACAAATCCCTTGGAGATCTTGCAGGTTTCCCCTGGAGTCCAAGGATCCTGGGACACAAAGCTCTGTTTGGAATTTCTAACTCATATACATGTCTAAGTTTCTAGATTTTTTTCAGGAGTGGAGGAAAAAATCCTGGGATCATAAAAGAGTGAGGTGTGACATTATTTTTCATAAATACATCTTGCTTTGACTCCTTGATACTGACAGGCACATGAAGCCTGATCACCAGAGCTCAGAGCAGCAGACAGGAGGCAAAATGACAGAGATCCAGACTAGAAAGAGTCACTCTCTTCACACCCAACCTAGACCAGGCTTAAAAATTATCTCCTAGAAAACAAGTTCCCCGAAGTGAATTGCCTGGAGCAGATGAGACAAAGGAAAAATGAGATGAAGAAGGTGTAGCAAACATTTTCCAACCAACCATGGGGTTAAATGAGCTTAATGAAACTATGGAAATAAAAGTTTCCTTGAGGAGAAATAGAAATATATTCATCTTATCACCTTTTGGATGAGCAGGCACTGCTCTGGTACAGTCTGAGCTATTCACCTTCTCTGTAATCCGAGGGATTGGGACATAAAAAGCTGGTGGGTACCATGTCCACTCGTGCCAGGTGAGCTGATGTGATTCAGAAGCAAGACTGAGGTTGCAGCACAAAACTTTCAGCCCAGGGAAGCAATCATCATCTCACCCCCCTCAAACAGGGGAGAAATGGAAGGATTCTCCTTTAAAGGAGTTCATCTGGGAGAGATAGAAAATAAATCTTCTTCTTAAATACAATAACTGAGAATGCCCTGATCCTGGAGACAGACATCTAAGCAGATGCAAAAGACTCGTTGAAGACAAGCATTAGTGTTTGCAAGATAAAGCCTTTATTGATACTTAAAGTTCCATCAGTTTAACTAAATGTATTTTTAAAACTCGTTTAGTGAAAACATGCAAAACCCTTGGGCAGACACTCTAAAATTGTTTTAATGGTTTTAAATTGAATTGGCTTCATGATTCCTTACTAAATTAGACTGTGCTAACTTTAAATTGTTCTGCAAGTAGCCACACAGTACTGCACACAAGAAAAACTGAGCCAAGTTTTCAATGCAAATTTCAGTCAAACCACCTTAGATACAAGTGTGGAAAAAGCTTTAAACACAGGAAGATCGTTAAATAGAGGATGGAGACACAGCATCTGACTAAACATACAGAACAAGCTGAACCTTGTCTGCTGAGACACAGCATTAAACTCATTTATTTGCTTTCTTAGTTGTTCTGTACAATTTTTAAGTACTCAGTTGACTGTTGATAAATGGTTTTCTAGAGTAAATCTCTGCAGCCCTCATGCTCATTGGAGTCTACTGGGTTTGACACTCCAGGAGACTTCAGAGGAACTTTTTAACTTTGTTTTCTTGGTTCCTCCATGACTTTCTGAGACAGAAAGCAAAGAGGTGACGATAAGATGGCAGCACCCAGAGACAGCAATGACAGCTCCACAGACGATGATACTGAAAGAGTGACAAGTATTTCTAAAGCTGCTTTGACAACTTCTACTGCAGTTTTCCTTGAAGTTACAATCATTCTTCTGAGCCAGTGAAATTGGTGCCTGAAGGATCTGAGAATGAAGAAATAAACTTGTGTAAATTTGGCAGCATCTTAGAGTGTTCATGGAGCATCAGTCACATCTATAATGCCCTGTCCTACACCTGCCAAAGTTATCTCAACTTTGCTGTGCCATGGTACTGCAGATTATCCGTGAAGCTCCTGCTCTGCTCCTGGCCACTGCAGGGCAGCAAACAGGGAGTAGGTGTGGGGTGATGGCCTGGGCTGCCTCCCTGGCACCTGTCCTGCTCGCTGGGGTCACCCCCAGCCCTTCTTAGGACATTCCCAAGGGCTGATAACGGGACTGCCCTCCCCGCCCCAGGCACTCCTGGCTGCTGGGAGGGATCACTGCATCGGTGTCACTGCTCCTCTCTGTGCAGTGAGGAGGCTCTGAGGACATCCTGGAGCCCAGCAAGGAAAGGAAGGGCCCTGAGTCCCCGAGGGGTGGCTCTGCTGGGATGGCACTTGTCACCACTGCTGTGTGTGAGTTATAACTTTAACAGCTGAGCTGTTTGCACCAGGGAAATCCAGATTCACACACCTGTCCCAAGCACAAAACAGTTTCCTGCTGCACTCCCCATGCAGGATTAAGCCTGAAGTTTCAGCCTAACCCTTGAAATTTGCTTTCACCTGCCCAGTGAAATGATTGCTTGCCTAAATAATTCAGTTGCTGTCAGCTTTATCAGCTGGACACCAGGTTATTATTGTTAAGAGGGCAGAAAATCATTCCATGGGGAAGAGAGAATCATCTGTGAACTGCAAAAGCTGGCAACCAGACAAACACCAAGATGTCAGGGAACTTCTGGGCCTGATGCACATGGCTTACACAGCTTGGTCCCTTCCACCAAAAGGCCAACATCCTCAATTTTGTCTTTTCCCTGGAATGGGGAAATTCCTTCTTTTCCAGGCCAATCAACAGGAGCTCACTGAGATTTATGGCTTTGATGAGTGAAATTTTCAGCCTTGAATCTACAGACTGATGCTTTAAATACATTATAGAGATTATCAGCAATGTATCAAGGTGTCTTTGCAGGATGGTATAAACTTCTAGTGCACTACTTATTGCCATAAACCATACTCCCAGGTTTTTATTTATATGCGCATTAGCTCAACATGATTGGATCTGTAGCCAACCCTGTGGACTGGAGTAATTTATATATATCAATAAAGGTCTCCAGCCAGCCACTGGGTGCTCTGAGGGGAACAGTAGTTCCATTTAAAACATTAGGAACTGGAGAAATTGAAAATAACTCTCTATTTAGAAGCCAAGAAGTAAGACAGCAGGCAACAGAGGTCCCAGCACAGCAAGGCTATACTAAAGAGATTGTTAAAATGTCATTTCACTTACATATAAGCCCCAGAAAAAAAAATTAACCCTCTCCCTGCCATACTTGCTGCAAATAATTCTTGAAAATAAAACATATTCTTCAAACCTAAAGTGTTTTAAATAATCTCAGGGGATATGACCATAAAACTTTGAGCGACACATTCAAAGAATTCAGGGGAGTTTACTTGCAAAATTAGTTTTAAAAAAAGACAGAAAATCTCATTACCTTTGCATTTGTTAATGTTAGAGCTGAAATGTAAAAGCAGCAAAAAATCCCTCAGTGGCTGGATTTTACAAGGCACAAAAAGCCTACAGGAAGAAGTGTCATCTTGTCTACCTAAAGCAGCCCAACCCAATACTATTAAATTTTAACGTTTAAAAGTGTGATTTTTTTTTTTTTTTCTTTCCCTTTAACAAGCAAGGAAAGCACTGCACAATCCTCTAGCATAGATCTGCTGAGGTTTACCTGCCTCCACTCCTCCCAAGTTTCCCATGGACACACTTGGCTGGCAGTCTGGGCTTTAACAGTGTTTATATAGTAAAAATTTCATCTTACAGTGAACTTTAATGACCTGTAACTCAAACCCAGCTTGATCGACTTCCTATAATTTTTTCAAAAAATCTCTTTAACTATCTGCAAAAGATAACCAGCAGGTCACAAGGAGAATAGGGCAAAACTGTTTGAGCCAGGAAAAAAAGCCATATGAAGCTACACAGGGAAAACAGGCTGTAGGGGCTTATTGCAGAGTGAATTCTGGAGCCACATGATTCACATATCAGGACAAAAAAACTATGTGGGATTGTGAGAGAGAAGAATCTGCTAAAAGAGGGCCTTGTCCTGTTTTGCTGCTCTGTATTTTCTCCACTTTGAACTAGGAAAGCAGGAGGAAAATGCAAGTTCCTTCCCTCCAGCCCAGCCCCTCTTGCAGAGGTGAAGTGCCAATGCTTCATTTTGCTTTCTCAGAGCTGACATTTTTTTGTAAGGGTTTGAAATAGTGGCATGGAGGACCTGTCTCCTGCAAAGAGAGCCCATTGGGTTTTCTTTCTCTGTTCTTTACTTCACCTGGGGAAAAAATAAGAACAAAATAAAAAAAATAAAAAAAAAAAAATAAAATAAAAGAGCCCATCAAATGTGGTTCTAAGCTGGGGAGCAATCATTTCTGTGCATGGCTGATGTGACCACATCCCAGAGTGAGCCTTCCCCTCTCCCATCACGCCCCCATACCCCAAGAGGAGTAAAAAAAAAACTTGTTTAATGCATAACAATGCCATCGTGTGCGGGAGAATTCCTGCCTGGGAGGAAATGTCCCCTCCAGAGCCCTCAGCTCCCAGAGCTTTGAGCACTCCTGCTGTCCTTGTGCCCCAGCCAAACTAAATCCATTTCTATTCAAAACTCAGATACTGACCCGCTGCTCCAGGTTTTGTTTTGTTGTTTCTAAAGGTTTGTTTCTTACACTGGGTATTTATTTGCAGTGGGTTAATGGATGGTTCATGAGGCTTCACTTTTCCAAGGATATTGGTTTCTGCCCTGGGGAGATAGTGTGGGCTGGTGGACAGAGAGTGGGGTTTGGAGCAGCCCATGCCCTGTAGCCTCTCTTCCCATCCCTTCAGTGAAACCTCCCACCCTCGTGGATTAATGCATGGTTTCAGTTCTCCTGCTGAAGGAGCAGTTGCTAATTAATATCGTGAGAATGTTGTATTTAATCCCTCCAACGAGTGGGCCTGAGTTAATATCTGCGTCTTGTGTTAGACCTTGTGGCCCGGAGAAAAGTCACTCTAGGATACAGAAGTGGGAGGAAAGAATGATGTGATGTAGAGGAAGGATGTATGAGAGGAAGAGATGTCAGTGTGACAGGGCAAAGGTGAAGGAAAGCTGCATGGAGATGGATCACAGCAGTGCAAAGTCTGCACCATCTACTGAGAGTCTCCAGCTCTTTCACAGAAGGAAAACCAGGCTGATGCTTGTGGGTGAGGTCACTGCACTCAGTGGCCACAGCATTTCTGGGCTGGGCATAAGAACAGGACTGTGCCCAGATCCTGGCCAAACCAGCAGCTCATGGGCTGGAACTCCAAACTGGAGCTCCTGAAAAGATTTCTGTGCATCCTGCATGGTATCAATGCTCCTTCCTAGCTGTTGATAATTACATTTTTTCCCTGAATAAGTGCATTAGTGCCTCGTATTCTCACTTGGTTGGAACCACAGGCACACAGTGCTGCAATGGCTGTGTTATTCTAACATTATTAAATGTGCACTCTTCTTTTATTAGGCTTTTTAATAACATTTAAGTTGCACTCCTGGGAATTTTTGCAGAAAGGGAACATTGGCCAGCCTAATTTGTACATGAAAATACCCCATAGGCCAAAGAAACAAGATTCAGATGAATTTCACGTACAGTATGACTGTGAATACAACCAGCACCAAAGGAGCTTTGGGGTGTAAAACCATTCAGGTAGGAGTGTTAAATCCCATGTGCTGTGCTCTCGAGGCTGTGTCCTGTTTGTGCACATTACTGCTTTACACTCCACGTGGATTTTTGCTTCTTTAGTAAATGCACCCAGGTTTTCTCATTCCACATCTCAAAGGCTCCTCCTTACACCCCACCAAGGGGCAGTGGAGGATGCACTGCCCTTACAGGAGACCCTGCTCTGCAATCCAGCCCCAAAGCTCTGAATTCCCAGGCCACCAGAAGCACAGAGCCCTGCGTGACATCCTGGCTGAGCTGTCCAAGTGCTCTCCCAGCCAGGAAATCCGTGGGTGTGGAGTGATGCTGGAAGAGGAGGCAGATGCTTGTGTCAGGCACCGTGGGGACAGATTCCCCTCTTGGGGAGCTCACCAGCTCAGGCATGAATGGGATCAAAGCTCTGCAGAGGAGCAGGCTGCCAATGCCAGCTGAAGTCTCTGAAGACAATTCTCTGCTTTGCTCTGGCTGACACTGCTGTTAAGGAGCTTTTATCTATAATCAGCTGTTTGTCATCTTCCTTGCTACTTCATTATCCCTTTTGAAAAAGCATTTTGCAATAATTTTAGAATAGTAAACAAACAAAGCCGTTTCAAAAGGGAGAAAGCTGTGCGTAACCCTTTTCCTTTCCCTGGGAAAATCATAACTTCAGCTTAAGAGTTTTAATTCATCTCTTTCTTGGAAAGCTAGCACATGGAGATCCTGACAGGGCAGGCTGCAGGAATTCACAGGAACAGCGCTGCATTTTCCTGCTTACAGCTGCCTTCACTGCTGCAGGGTTTTCCTACAATACTACATGGTTTTTGAAAAATTGAGCTGTTAAAGGTGTAAGGATGGAAAATGTATAGCATTAAATTAGAATTAAAGTGTGTGAAGAGATGTTCCTCTGACAAGAAAGGGGTTCCAAGGAAAGGAGTTTGGCTTTTGCTTTTGCCTAAAGTTCCCTGACTTAGCTCAAGTGAATCATTGAAATGTCTGTGTTAATTATTCTCTCTTTCTGGTTTGTTTCTTTAGAATCAGATAGATAACTTCTTCTCCATCAGTATTCAGCTATTTTCAAAACAAATGCCTGCGTTTTTAAAAGGAAAATTATTCAGATAATTGCTTACTGATGAGAAAATTACAAGTATTTCGTGTTTGTGGAGTACTTTTCTCATACACAGGAACTCAGATCTGGCTGCGCAGTTCGCAGAATTCCCAAAATGCACATTGTCAATGGCAAGAGCACAAAGAAAAGATGGGAGAGATGGGGGCACAGGGGTTGAGGGGAGCAGTGTCCAATTCCAGGGCTGCAGCACCCTGTGGGAGCCCTGACTCAGCAGGGGGAAACGATTGCGTGGTCACGTCTCTCTAAAGCTTGCAGGTTATTCTGTGGCTCCTTTCACACAAAGTTCATGGGAACATTTTCTTCGGTTTCATCACACAAGTTCTGTTTTTTCACTTCTCATGTTTCATTTTGGGCATGAAATGATGAACAGACCCAGAACCTCAAAGAGAAACTCATTGCAAACCACGACATTTCTTTGGTCTTTGTTTTAAATCCAAGAAAATCCACAAAACGCTCACACTTTCTATGAAAAACCATCAGCTGGTTTAAGGAAAGATCCTAATCAAACCTTCCCCTGATTTTAGCGAGGAATTCCTGATTTATGCCAGAGTAAGCAAAGACGATTCAGGGGAACGGTGCCCAGGAACTACACAGGGAACTTGGCCTGGGTTTTCTGTTGATTAAAAAAAAAAAAATTAAAACAATATTTGAAAGTAAATGAGTTAAAATCAGATAGTCCCGAAATGGGCTCACTTTCAGCTTGCACAATGGGTATTTTGAGCAATTTCAGTCACAGTCCATTTTCCCTTGAGCAATCTATCTCCACAAACCATCCTGGGTGCAGGAATGCCCACTGGGAAATGCAGGTCCAGACTCAGTGGAGATGTGCACAAGGGACACAAACACAGGGCTTGGCTTGTGGACATTCTTTCAGTGTTTTTTGTTTTCGTCTTGGCACTGGAAACTCATGTACCCCAAATCTGAGCTGATATTTGCTGTGTTCTGATCTCCAGCACATCCCTGGGATGCAGGGGGAGAGACCAGGCAGTGGTTCTGCTGGGGAGCAGTGGTGGAGCTGGTTTTCTCAGCCCTTGGGAAGTGGTTGCAGTGTCTGACAATGGTGCTGATATATGAAACACACATGAGGACAGTGCAGTGCACATGGGGCCTGCTTTGCACATTGCAATGTCATTTTCTCTTTCCTGCAAGACAAACGCAAGGAGGGTGATAAACTTTTCAGAGGCTGGGAAATTATTTTTGTGTTTTGCAGTTCTGGTGGTGAGACTGGCCCAGTGTTGAGTGTGTTTGTACCAAACACAGCACTCTCCTAAATAACCCTGATGTCAGGCAGTGACGCTCGCAGCATTAGTCCCAATCTTTCTATATATAGTGACTTATTGAAAAGGTCTTACTTCAAAACTGCTGCTGCTGCAAAATTGCTGTTGCTGAGTAATATGACCCATGATATTTTATATTTACTGGAGCAGATCTATCTCATCCCTGCTCCATTTGATACTGCAACAAGAGATATGTGTAAAGAGTTAGTCACTGTGACTCACATAACCTCAGTCCCTCTAAAGGAGCTGTGTTTCATGCTTTTTGTCTTTTATTATCATAGAAAGAAAAAGAAAAAACAGGTCTAAGTGAATCAAGAGTAAAAGGTGGTAGTAATCAGTTCCACCTAATGATTGATCAGTTTGTGAGGAATGCTGATCAACTCCAGATGTTGCATTCCAGCCTCAAAATGTGATCATCGACTCAGAATTCCCATCTGGTTTGTCTGACACCAACGACAGAAGTTTTCCAAGAAACTCTAAAAAAACCATGTGGGTTTTGGGAGAATCTCTCAGCTCAGCCCAGTCTATTTGCCAGTAGGATGTGGTAGTTCCCTTTTTGAGTCTCCTTTGGGTGTTCCCAAGTGACTGGGCTATGGATGGAATCTGACAGAAATCCACCCAATTTTGGAGATATCCTTTTGGATCACCCTGACTCTCAAGGCCAGGGATTTCTGGATGCTGCTCTCTCCAGTAGTGCTGGTGGAGAGCTGTTGGTGACACTCTAGTGTTAATATTTTAACTCCCCTCCAAAATCAGAAGCTAATTCAATTCAGCCATCCTGCCATTTGCCAGATGTCACAGGAAGCAATGACTGCCAGGGACTCATCAGTGTTTTGCATTTGGAAAATTTTTTCTTTTTTTTTTTTAAATTTAAATTTCCTTAATTCCCAGAGCTCTGCCTCCCTTATTTACTCACCTACCCCATCCACTCTATAAATCAATCATGCCTCTGGATAGCAGCATGCCAAATTCAGTTCTCAGCTAGTGAGTCACCATTCCCACTGATTTTAACAGAATTTATGAATATGTAATCCATGGACCAGTCCAGCTCTGACCCAAGTGTCTGTACAAAACTGGTCACTCCTGTGCTGCAGGGAGCTCCTCAGGGAAGGCACTTGACAGCAGATTTTTTGTATTCCTGAACCACAAATGGTCAACACTGAGGTGCAATTTGCCTGCAAGAGGCAGGAGGAGTCTAACCCCCTTCACAAAGACACCAGGACAGAGGGGGAAGGCAGCCAGTGGAATCCTTGACCACCTGCATTGGCTACGTCCTGGCAGGGTCCATCTGCACCAATTAGGAGGCAGATCTTTAATTACAGCTTGTAATCATCTAATGACAGCTTGTCCTGCCACAGCACAGGGCAGAAACCATCAGACACCCAAAATCCAGGCTCAGCCATCCCAGATAGCATCCCAACCATGTGAAATCCCACTCACACCAGAAAGGAGACACAGGAGGAGCCTGAAGGAGGTTCAGCTGCTATCCTTGAAGGAAGAGCTCTCCTTGCAGTGCAAAACCAGCCCTGTACTGGAGAGTGGGGCTGGGAGGGTCCAAAGCATCCCCCAGGAGCATCCTGAGGCTGGGCATGGCAGCAGCACTCCCAACCACCCTACATCCCTGGCACAAAGAGTTCCACACTCACAGCCTTGGTCTGACAGCCCCACCGCTGGGGAATTGTCCAGGGGGACTCAAACTGCCCACTGGAAAAACAGAAGCCAGCTGTGGAAACCAGTTGCATCCTGAATGATAATGGTGCTGACAGCTTTAAAAGCTCTCAGGGACTTTTTAAAGCACGGCTACCCAGCCTGGGAGAACCTTTCATGGGGCAGAGGAGCCTGAGCTCGGCAGGGAAACAAAGAGCTGTGCCATGCGGGGCATTTCCTCTGCTTTTCCAACTTTCCAGGCATGCTCTCAAGGCGAGGCAAGTCCAAAAACACGGTGCTCCTCACTTTGGGACTCTCTTGTGAAGAACACCTTGTCTGTATCTAAGGGCATCCACTCCAGCACTCACCCATGTTGGATGGGTGGCAAAGGTGCCCCCACACACTTCAACACATTTCCTGCTACATTCCCTGCAGTACATTAATTTTTACTGATTGCTAATGGCTGCCTGGCTGTCTCTAAGGCAACTGGTCCAGTTATTATTAATTTCCAGGGTAGAAGAACAATAGGCGTTCATTTGTCAGTGAGGTACAAAACAATTGCCATTTTTTGTTGCTGTAGCAAACTGGTTTATAACTACACAAGTACCACACTGATCATTTGGTCATTTCTTGCCAAAAAACGTCCTAATGTAGGAAAACTTGGGGCAAGAATAAGTGAAATTGAAGCAGCGCTCAGGAGAAATTTCAGTCTCCTTCAGTGAATGAATATGAAGTGAATGCAATTTTTCAGCTGTCACTGACCTATTTTAGACCCTCTCTTTGCAAAAAAAAAAAAAAAATCCCTAGGAAACTTCATTTGCCATAACATGATTTTCCTGGAAGGATCAGTGAAAAAAAAAAAAAAAAGAAGAAAAAAAACCAAGAAGATGAAGTTTAAATATAGGGTTATGAGCTGGTTTTTACGTGATGGAACAGGGACCAGCAGAATAAATGGGTTTATATCAGTGCTATGACCAGCTCTATTCAGCCCAGAGGTCAGTGGAGAGAAAAAGTGACCCAAGCAAAATTAGCACGGCCTTAAATCTTTTCTGACATTCATGATAGGGAATCCCAAAATGCATAAACCTAGCTGGCTTTAAATACATTTCCTTGTATATGCCATAAAGGAATTCTGCTGGGGTTTGCAAGCCCTTGGTTTGATGTATTTTGGGGGACAAAGTCTCTGCTGGCATAACTGTTCTGTGGCATGGATTTACTCACAAAGACAATTCAGTCTGGTGTGTTAAAGGCCTGCTTAGGAGAACATAATCACATGATAGATTAAATTACCCTATAATACCATTTCTTGCCTGGGAATGGAGATCTAAAGGAACAATTTCCAGTGGAAGTAGATGTATTGGACCATTTTTGGTGTCACAAAATTCACTGGTAGTGTAGGTTTATTTAAGTCTATTTAACTATACATCATTTGCATGTTTGTTTTAATAACTATTTATTGCCATGTCAGCTGAGAGACACAGATTAGTATAGAGTGTGCAATATCATACACAGCAGAAATATTTTAGCACAGCCACGCTGACAGGCTGTAGCATTTACCAGCCCCTGAGTAGATGCTGAGTTTCCTATTCACACATAATTTGGTGATTTTGCAGAGGCTTCATTGTCTCAGAGTGGGTACAGGAAACACTGGGTGAATAGGTGTAAAACTGGTAGTAGCAGAGGGTTTTTTTTTATTTTCAGGTGTTTCTGAGGTATGGGATGTTTATTTCCCTTCTTCTTTTTATCTTTTGTTTTTGTTTTTTGTGGGTTTTTTGGGTTTTTTTAGTGTGACATTATAGAAAGAAAACAGTCGTTTACAGGCACTTGAAGTAACAGTTCTGCCTGAAATATCTGTACTCTTACATTTTTATTTCATTTCAAGATCAAAGTAAAAATATAGAAAACTTTGCATATTGCTTTATAGGCTTCACTTTTAACAAGAGTTAGTCACATTTCTTAAAATCACAACATTCCAATCTTTCATTTATGGGTAAATTTTTCCTTCTAAGCCTCTTTCCTTTTATTTTTTTCAGACTACCATTTTGTCTCTATGCTTTCTGTGCTCTGTACATCTGTGTATTTATTGTAAAATTGAGCTTCTTTGTAGAATTCTTTGAAGAGGAAGAATTAAATAAGTTATATGGGAAACTACTATCATTAACATTGATTTACTAGACCATTTTGAGATTACTGTGGTTGAATTTACATATTTAACTGCAATCTCAGCCTTATTCACCAAGTTCTTCAATGTGCATAACTTTGAACTGAGAGTTAATGACTTGAGTAAGTTCTCTACCAAGAAGACACCCAGGTGAGAGTTCCAGATATAAAAGAGTTTTAAATTATGGGGTATTTTGGGCTTCCTTTGAACAAAGTTATAGCAGCACAGTGAATAAATTAGCAATTTCTATTTGAAATCAATGGAACCATTTGCATGACACCGGTGCAAGGTTCAGTCAAGATGTTTCTATATCTGAGAGCGTGTTTTAGTATCAGTGAAATAATCTGGGGATTCCAGGAGATAAAAAAGTGCTAATAGATAAAAAGTGCTACCCCTCAGCACACCTGCTAGGAGTGAGGTGGTGGTGGCTGTACAGAACAGAAGAGAACAGAACAGAACTCTAACCTGAGTAATGTACAGTAATTTCATGATTATAAGCCGCACCTGAATATAA
>VRYO01001726.1:5265325-5280705 GCA_009812075.1 Sialia sialis | reverse complement strand
TCAATGAAAAAGGTGCGGCTTATAATCGTGAAATTACTGTACTATCCTGAGTTCATCCACAAGCATAAACATCCCAAAATCACTGCAAGCCTTCTGCAAATGGTCTGATTGTACCACTCAGGTTTGCACTGTCAGCTGAGTGAGGAGTCAGCCCTGCAAGACAGAGAAATGACAAAATATTGAACTAACAATACATAGATTTGCCACAAATTACCCATGAGCTATTCATAAAAGTAAACCCCTTCCTCATACAATTTCACAGAATGTCCTGAGCTGGAAGGGACCCACTGAACATCCAGGAGAGTTCCTTAGGTCATTATAATATTCATTATCGTCCAATGTGCTGCTTTCTGCTGGGCTGGTGTTCATCTATTTAACATCCAGGTGCTTGGAGGAAGAAAACTGCTCATCCCTACTAATTCATCATGCCAAGGACTGGAAGTTTTGATTAAATTAAGAACGTCCAGCCAGCCAATATGGGCAGTTCTAGGAGTCTAGGCTGCTTTCCACACTTTCTGACAGTGAGCACTTCCCTGTCCCATGATTTGCCTCTTCCAGTGGTGGAGGCATCCTCACACCTCTTACCTCCCTCCAAACTCATCATCTTCTGAAGAAGCAGCCCCCTGCAACTTCCAAAGCTCTCTAGAGAGACAATCTCTCAGCCATAAAAAATAAGTGTTTAAAAATAAACTTTTCAGTCTGCAGTCCCAAGGGAAATACATCGTTAGGGAAGGCGGGGAGTGAAAGGAATTAAATCATTGTCACTATTAGCTCGAGTGGCCACTGCAGCTGGTCCAGTAAATGCCAAGCCAGGCAAAGCTCAGTCATTTTCCCTCTCTCACATTGTGTGTAGCGCAACGAGAGTGTCTGCAGATTTATTAGCTTGTATATAACACTAAATTGATGAAAACATCCTCTAGGCAACTTCATCTGCTTTCCACTTGCCATGTTCCCATGACAGTGACAACTTGTTGTGTTACAGCTGACCTGTCAGCCTCTGCTACTCCCTGTTCATCGGGGGCTGTCACTGGATGTGTGTGAAGAGGGAGGTGAGCAGAATACAACAGGCACTTATACACACAGCCCTCCCAACCAGCCTGCTGGAAAACTGGCAAAGATGACACTGGAGAGGTTATTGCTGGACTTTCACAGAGATCCATCTGATATTTAAGTCTGTTGTGACAATGAACGTTAATGCTGCAAACATTTTCACTTTGCCATAAATAATCAGATTTCTTTAAGCTAATGGTCCAAAAATAGCAGCTCTGGGTGTTTTCTGCTTTTGCAAATAAGTGGTGAAAGGGGCATTCATTAGATGCTCTTTTCCAGCTCAAACGGTGACCAGCACAAATCAGGAATCGGGAAAGGAGAGCTCCATTGTTACTGCAGATGTGTCAATCCCTGGAAACAAAAGAATCCGCACCCGTCTAGGAACAAGCTGCCGGTTAGTTAGCAATTCAGAATGACTTCCAAAAGCAATCCCTTAGTCTCCAATGATATCTGTCTGACAACTACTTAATCTCGGCAAGAGCTGTGTTAAACCAGCCTGTCATCATTGCTACCTCTCAGGTGTAGCTTGAAAAGGAGAGAGAAAGAGAGAGATCTAGGAGTTTCAATCACTTAGAAGAAATTATAACTTTTTTGAAGCCTGTATGCAGATAGCATTTCCCATATTGAATGGAAGATGACAGTTCCCATATAGACAGAATGGTACAATGCAAAATGCCAGCTTCCAGGTGATTCTACCCCACCTCCGAGGCTGTCGGGAGCTATCAAATTAATGTTGAAATAATTGTCACTTGTGAATACCTGCCAGTGTAACCAAGTCGGGTACTTAAAAAAAAAAATCCCAATTGATCAGCCTCACAAAATGTTCTGAATACTTAAGGAAAAAGTTTCACTGAGGTGTGACGCTGTTCCATATTCATTTCAGCAGAAGGATTTTTTTTTAAGAACAGAAGCAATAATGGAAGTATTTGTTTCTTCATTGAAGCAGCATTAATACCATCACTGACTCTTTGATTGTTTAAAATTTTATGATAAAAGAAGCAAATAGAAATTAGCTAATGCTTGAACCCCTTGCTACTAGTCATTTGCAATAAATCTTGATGCTCCCCTCTCTCTCTATCTCATCGCTATAAAAATTTCCACTTTGTTGAAGTTCCCTTTTATCTCTGCATATCCTTACAGGGGTTTTATTGGGGTTAACAGTTTTTCTTGGCCCTATTGCTGCAAACTCTTAAGTGTTCTTGGTGTCAAACATAATGAAGAGCAGGGACAGATCCACCGTGTCACTCCAGTCCCATCCTTAGCATTTCATAAAAAATGACAAGATGAGAAAACAATATTCTCTATTCATGGAACACATGCAGCAACAGCAACAGCATTGCACATTTCCTCTATATTGACTTGCCAATGTACCTACAGGAAAGAAGAAAGGAAATCAGTGTCTGTGCAGCCTGAGAGCACTCCCAGCTCCCACTGAAACCACGCTCAGTACTTGGCAGATTTGAAATTTTGACATTCCTTCTAAACCTCTTGGAGGCACCAGGTTTCAGTATTCACCAAGCACACCTGAATAGCCAGTCCATGGCAAATGATTGTATCTTCCTCTTCAAGAGACATCTCTCATCCTTTAGCTCTTTGTCTTCATCACTTTTCAGCGGGCTAAATGTAGTGCACCCTGAACCAGCTGCATTTGAAATCCACAGCCAGTGATGAGTTCACCAGAGAACATCTTGGGAGCCTGGTCATGTAGGCAGGACACTGGACCAGTGCTCTGGGACCTGTGCTGGCCCTCACCTGAGTGCCAGGAGCAGTCTGAGATGCCAACACACAACTGCCAGCCCTTCAGACACCTGGTCCCTGACTCCTGGAGGAAGCACCCACTGATAAAACCATGCATTTCATCAAGGACAACCAGCTTTGCTTTCCTCCTGGCAGGCAAATACGTTGTGTGCTGTGTTCCCCTGTCCATTGGTCTTCTCATTTCTATCTTTAACCTCCAGGCTGGTCCCACATGTGAGCCCTCATCTGGGGGAGTTTTGAGCCATAACTCACTGGATACCATCATGCAGAGCCCCTGGGCTAAATCACAACACTGGCTGAGACTGTCCATCCATGAAAAATTACATCCATGGAGCCCCAAAGCTCTCTGCTAAAGGTTCTTCTGTCTCTCTTTACTTCCAGCCAGACACCGAAATTCCATTTTCTAAACTGATAAAATGAATTCCCTCTTAAGAATCTCTTTGCTTCAGCTGATGAGGTCTTCTGAAATTAATTTTCAACCACTTAATATTTACAGTAATTTAACTATCTCTTCTCCATCTTATTAGACCTTGTTCACAAGTACCTAAAGTTATTCTTTTTCCTCAAACAGCTCTCAGAACTTGGGCTACATTATGATTTCTGTAGTATGGAGCAAACTGGATCCATTCTACACTTGTACCCAGATAAATGAAATATCATTTTGATTCTTGTGTATGTGTGAACATGGAGAGAGAAAATAATATCAGCCAGCAGAGATTTATGTAGGAAATTTGTATGAAGTCCATCTGTGTGCACAGCCCCGTGCATTTACACAGTTAATACATATTGTATTTACTGGGTATATGTGCCTGCATGTTTTTCTTCCTGTGTAGCTAAAAACTCCGACAGTGATGCTCAGAGACAAAAACAGAGGAATATTCCATATTCCAATTTCAGCTCGTATATCTCCAAATTTTGGAGTCGCCTTTGCCAAGGGATGAATGCAGGCTTAAAAACTTTTCCCTTGGAAGCTCTACCCCACAAACTCCCTAACACTGTAATGACAAAGGCAGCAGCTGTTTTCCCAGGCCTTTGCTGAATTATTCCAGCAGATTAAAATATACATGTATATATTTATGCCGACAAGAAGGAGGGAAAGTGCAACTTCTAGTCAATGCCTAAATTTCCTGCCTCCGAAGCCCAGCTGGAGAGCAGGAGTTATAACAGAAAACAGCAGCACAATTAGCTGGAGTTCTGTAGCTGTCTGCAGCAGACTGCTTGCTCCTGTCTCTCTATAGGTGGTCTCCCAGTTCATCAGTTCATAAATAAGTAATTTGAAATGTGTTCCTGGGGGAAATTTTCCTTCTTCTCTCCTGAACAGACTGTACTCATCAGTTTTCCTGTTCTCCAGGTACCTGGCGTTCTCATTTATAATGGCCAGAGGAACTATGCTGTTCTAATTCTTGCTTCATTACATTTCCTAATGCTTGTTTTCAGCAGCTTCACAACTCCACATTTCTTTATATATTGATAAAAAAAACTCTTTGCATATATTATTTATTGGCACTTTCATGTTAGCTTTACTGCTGATTTAAATGGAATATTTTTACATACAAAGTAAGACTGTGAAGTTGGTTTCAGGTCTGAGGTTTAGATATTTTGATTTAAATTATGTGAGTGGAGCGGAAAAAAAAAAAACAATCAGCAAGAGAAATCATTGTCACTGGCCATTTCCCTCCCCTCCTCATCACAGAATCTCCAGAAAGATAGACAGCACATACCAATTCTTCCACAGAAGAGAACATTTTGTACTTTAGAGAAAAAAATAAAGACCAAATCAAGTGCTTACGGAACCTTTACAAAGGTCTTAGGTAGTCAAGGGTGCAGCAGGACATACAAGAACTTGGCAAGTAAGTGCTTAATCCTAAATGAACAGCAAAAGAAATCAGGCACCCAATATAGTTAACTCATTTGAAAATACCCGTAAGCGATGGTTGGTGTCTCTGCTCAATGGGGAATGGCTTCCATTGGCATGTCAGACAAAACATGACACTGGTGGGAAGGATAACGATGTAAATTCAACTGCCAGTATAAAACAAAGCAGCCTGAACCCAGGAAAGGGAGCGGGAAACAGCCAGGTGAAATATTTTGGGAGCTTTGTTGAACAAACAAGGAGACTCATCACTGCCAGGGGTGGATGGACAGTGGCTGGCAGCAGTCACACCCTGCGAGCCCACAGGTCCAGCAGGAGCCAGCCATGGCCCTGCCAGGGCAGAATTAGGGGCCAGAACTGGCACAGGAGCCAAAATGTTTCCTGGAGACGCAAGCCTGCAGATCCTGAGCTCCAAGGCACTTCCCAAGGCTCCAAGGCTTGGTTGCCCACAACAGGCAGAGATTTCAGTGCCTGCACAAACTCCCCTCTCTGTAACAGCCACCACCAAACACCTCAACAAATCTCAGTGTGTGCATCTGACCTGAACTTGTCTGCTTTTCATTCCTCTGTAGAGCAAAAGGGAAGTGTTGAACCTCAAAAGCCTCGGTGAGATGGAATTGAGCTCCCCAGGAAGTCCAGATTAGGAGCTGGCAGACCCTGAAGTGGAATTAGGGATGCAAAGCAAGAGTGTGTCTCTGTATTGCCTGGAATGACTCTGATTTTACATTGCTCTTTTTGGACTTAATCAAAGACACCCATTGACTGCATGGATGATCGATCAGGCTTTGCTTTTTGCCATATTACTCTAATCAATGGTTCTAACATATTACACAGAACAGTTCACCAAATGACAGATTTAGAAGCATCTATCTTTTCCCTTAAGAAATTACACTGAAAATACCTAATGAAGAAGCACTTATTATTGCTTCTAGCTAGGGCCAAATGTTGCTCTTAATTAAATCAGTGAAAATTCAGAACTGGGCTGTTGAGTTCAATAATTGGCTTGTGAATGCCAGTTATAGTTTTGATTTTCCTATTTTTCAGAAGCAGATGAAAACTTACATGGAAAAATTTATTTTATATAAGGGAACATCATTTTCTTTTACTTGTTTGATGTATCTATTGAAATTAATTCTATTACTGGATCATTGGTTGGTTACTGAACAGTTTGTTTTTAAAGAAATACTAAAAATATTTTAACTTTCAAAAATAGAAAGGCTGCTATGTAAACTGAACTGAGCAGCCCTAAATAGCAAGTCAGTATTTTTCTTTGATGAGAGACGTCAGCATCTAGTTAGGCAAGCTGAATTCAAGTCCTTTCTCTACTCTATCAGACAAAATTATACCAAAATCAAAGCAGAACTGCCAAGCTCAAGTCTTCGGGCACTACAAACCAGGTCCTCAGATCTGATCAGCTTTGCTTAAAAGATAGAATTCAAAACATTTGGAATCTTTTTGTGCTTTTATTTAAGGCTGCATGAAGATTGTCCAGAGTTCTTCCACCTGCCAGGATATTTTTTTCCTTTGCCACAAAAGCAGGTATTTCCATGATGCCTGCAGCTGGGGTTTTTAAAACATGGTAACTTTTGGATTATACAAAGTTACAAAACATTAATAACAAAAAAAACCCCAAAATTAAAAATCAAAGATGAGAGTTGATGGCAATTGGTATTTTCCAAGAGTTATTAAAATCATTCAGTGAGAGGTGAAGGGGGAATACTTTGTAAACCTTCTGAAAAAATACCCCGTCATAATTAAAATAATCTTCTTTTCTTCTGGGATTTTCTTTGGTGGAAAGGGAATTCTGTCACCCAACTGATGCTGAATTTCTGTATTAGCCTTAATTATTTGCTGGTTACCTGCATAGCTCAGCAGTCATAGCTGGGACTAGGTTTTTCAGAAAAATTCCCTATCCATTTCAGCTCTTGCAATGAAGTTCATGCCACTGGATCCTGCCTAAACTTTTGAAAAAATATTATTCTTAATGGGTAGAGAAAAAAAAAACAACTTGTTTCTTCTGAAGGCTGAACAAGCAAAGAAAACAAACTGAGAGAAAAGGCTGGAAAGAAATGTTTTTAGCAGACTACTTGCAAAATGAAATCAAAATATCTTTCAGAGCCTTTCCTTGAAAGGGCTGTGGCAGGAGGAGGAGGGGACAGCCCGGCTCCAGCAGAGCTCACAGCCTGTGACAGGCAGGGCTTTGGGACTGCAGGGCTCTGCTGCACCCTCACTTGGGCTACTTCTTTCCAATTTCAATAGCCCCCAGATAACAGCAGCTGTGGTGTGCTGGCAGGGACAAATAGAGGGAGACAGCAAAGCTTGCAATCAGCTGATTGCAGTAATTTCACCCGTATAAGGCGCACCCTTTTGACTGAAATTTTGATCAAAATCCGGGACTGCGTCTTATAATCCAGTGCGCCTTATATGTGGACAAAGTTGGGAAATTTGCCAACCCGGAAGTGCGAGCCATGAGAGCAGGGGTGAGAGCCGGCAAGTGCGGGGCTGACAGCTGCACAGGAGGAGCCAGCAGCGGATCCTCGCTGCAGAAAAAAAGTGCGCCTTATAGGCCGGTGCGCCTTATATGTGGACAAAGTTCGGGGAATTGCCAACCCGGAAGTGCGAGCCGTAAGAGCCGCGGTGAGAGCTGGAGGGCGCGGGGCCGGCAGCCATGCAGGGAGAGCCAGCAGCGGATCCTCGCTGCAAAAAAAAGATGCGCCTTATAGGCCGATGCGCCTTATATGTGGACAAAGTTCGGGAAATTGCCGCGAACCCAGAAGTGCGCCTTGTAATCCAATGCGCCTTAAAAGTGTGGAATTACTGTGATCTTCTGGGTAAGTGAGAGGGGCACCGGCTGCATCCTCGGACATCCCAGCTCCATCTGTGCCCCTCTCTCCCTCCCGTAATATTCCAGGCAGGGATGACACCAAACAGGCTCCTTGGCTCCAGCAGCACCTTATCTGAAGTCCTCCTCAAAAGGAGATTTGAGCCTATTTGCATTTTCCCACTGAGGCATGGAGGGATGTTTCTGTTAAATTATTCCGTGCGCTCGGGTTTGCCCCAGGCCTGCTCGTAGGCGGCAAGAGCTCTGAAAACACCTGTATCCTTCCCATTTAAATGCACGCTTCAGACAAATCTGTTTGCAGGCTTTCAAAAGACATAGACTAATATTTTGCCATGCTCACATGTATTTTTTTTTCCTATGAGATTGCTGAAAACAGAAATTAACCACTTGATTCCCACTTACTCCGCTTCCTTGGATTGCTCTTTTATCTGTGAAAGCTTCCCTCTAGGTTAGGCTTTGGATGAGCACTTTCCACCACAGGAAAAAAAAACACTCAAAGCAACCAAACCTTTGGAAATGCACCATAATTCAAGCACCTGTCACACACCTGAATGAAAGATTCAAGGGGACTTTTCTGCTGGAAAAGACTTGGCACATTTCCTTGTTAGAAAATTCAAAATCCATTAAGCCATCTCTCCTATGGATTTATTTTCTCTGTTGAAAACACCCTGAAAATTTATTGCAGCACAGAAAGCTACTACTTCAAAAATTGTTCAAGGCAGCTTCCCTTCGTGTGGGGCTGTTCCCTGCTGCAAAGGCTGGAGAGATTGCAAGGACTTAATCCAAATTTTACTGAAATCAAGGCAAGGATCCTTGCATGAGTCCATGTACATCCATGCCAGGCTGGGTGGAGGAGAAGCTTTTCTGTCTGCAAGTAATTGCATAAAAAATTCTGCCTGGCTGAGAATAAACCTGGCAGAAACACTTGAGAGGACCTAAGTTTGAAGATCAATAGCTGCAATAATAAGTGGTGTCTGTGGAAAAATCTGGGTGCTGTCCCCACACTGCAGGAAGCTGATGGATGCACTGCCTCTCCCTGTGACTCAGTTTCCCCGTCATGGAAATCTGTGAGGCCAAGCCTCCACTAAAGGCACAGCATGAGGGCTCCTGGAGCACATCAGTGCTGCACATTGTGGTGAATATTATTATTTACACTTGGACTTAATTGCACAGTGCGTGCACACGATTGTGCATATGCACATGTGGTTACCTTGGTGACAGCTTCATTCTGATATGAAGTGGCCATAAGAAAACACCATAGGGGATTGGCAGGAATAAGGGCAAGAGACAAATTAGTTCCCATCAGGATCAGTACTGAGAGCCTGGTGCCAAGTTACATAACAGGGGGCAAAAAGTCAATGTTCCATCCCCACATTTCCTTGGTAGAACACAAATGTCCCTAAGTCTTGCCTTTCCCATCATCTCTCAGTGTCATTTCATTAAGGATAGAGTGAGGATTTTTCTAATGCACTCAGTAATTTCCCACTCTCTCTCCTAAACTATGATTTCATGTGTAACTGGCAGGAGATGAAATTTTAACAGATTGAATCTCTCTCTCTCTCTCCTCTGCGCGCGCATACACGCACATTCTTTCAGTCCCCAGATAGAAACTGTAATTCCCCTATATAAAAATGAGGGAAAAACATTTTTTTTTCCTCCTCTTCAAATGTATAACATAGTTGTGAAGGCTAATTATAAAATAATGTTTATACCTTGGAGACCAAGACAGGAGGTTACGAAAATGCTTTAAAAGTCCCAGTGCTGCAATAGAAGAATTTCATTAACTGAAACAAAGCAGAGCTGGTGAAAGTTTGAAAAACAAAGTATGCAAAACATTAAAAAAACAAAGCCAAATCTATTTACTGGTCTGGTACATATCAAACTTTCAAGGTTCGCAGTGATTCCTTCACATTCCTAAGTGAAAAATGCAATTAAGGGGCTCACTTTTGTTCCTAAAATCTTGGCTTTGAAATGGCTTTTTCCTTTCAAGCCTAGAGGAAGCGTGGTTCCCAGAGAGGTTTAAGTGCTGCTGTCCCACCCATAACCCTGCAGGGTGAGATCTGTGAAGCCCAGGCTGTGCAGGATGAGATCTGTGAAACCAGACTGTGCAGGATGAGATCTGTGAAACCCAGGTTGTGCAGGATGAGGTCTGTGAAATCCAGACTATGCAGGATGAGATCTGTGAAGCCCAGGCTGTGCAGGATGAGATCTGTGAAACCCAGACTGTGTAGGGTGAGATCTGTGAAACCCAGGCTGTGCAGAGTTCCTGCCCCAGGAGCTGATCTGCTAGCACCCAGTTTGGGATACAGATGTGCTGGGAGCCAATTCACAGGACAAGTTGGCACTGCATGATTGTCCAAAGGACCCGTGAAGAGAAGATGAACCCTGACAGATGTGGTCTTTACCTCGGAGTAAAATTGGCTCACAGCAGTGTCCCACCAAGGGGAATGTCACGTTTTATAATTGCCATATTGCTCACTGCAGCAAGCTCTGCCAGCCTGGGCCTCGGGCAGGCAGCAACAGCCCAGCCCTGCAATTTCACAGCTGCAATTTGCTGCCTGCATCCTCCAAAAGTAGCAAATAAAAGCAGAACCAGCAGCACCAGGCCTGGCCTGCCATCCTCCTGCATGTCCAGACCCTGAGCCCAGTGAGGCTCTTACCTCTGGGACACTGAGTTCTTCCTTTCCCTCCTCTACAGCACATTCCCAAGGCCCAATGCATCCCTTGGAAGGACCATTCCTAGTAAGGGTGTGCTGGGTTTTGGGGTGTCTGACTCTGCTGTTCATTTTGACAAAGTCTGTCCTATACTGGCAAAGTTTGATTTTTCTTGCCTCAGACTGAGGACACCCCATGGCTGGGATCACTAAACTCCAAGATGCAGAGTTTTTCTCATGGAAAAGTTGTGCTTAATGCCTCACACTGCCAATATCTTCCTACTTGCCCATGAACCTCTCAGTTCCCATCTGTAAAATGGGGAAAATAACACTTCCTGAACTCCCAGGGGAGCTGTGAAGGTGGAAAGCACTGAAGAGCGTGTGGCATTCGGAAGGGTTGCAGCTGGAGTCTCCCAGATAGCTACAGGATGGGCTATAAGTGCAGTGATGGATGTGTGTGTACACACACACAGCTCTAAAACTCTTCAGGAGCATAAACCTGCCTTGAAATCTTGCCCTCGCCTCCGAGGTCTCTGACTACTGATTCCACCTACGAATGAGTGTTAGTAAAAGATGTCAGATCCCCAGCCAAGGCAGTCTAGAAGTATTTAACTTCTTGCATATCAGAGAATTCACTCTACTTTGGCTCACAAAGGACAGCCTTTTTGACAAATATATCAAACTCGTTCCTCCTGCTAATCACAAGGGGCAGGGCGAGCCATCAGAGGAGGAAAATGTTCACCCATGTGACAAGCACGCTCGTTTAATGGAACACAACTAACAAAGCTTCAAAATCTCTGCCATAAAAGCAGAATTTTGGCTTTTGAATGGCTCAGGATTTTTAACTGAGACTTCAATGAGACAAAAATCATGTTCTTAATGCTAAACATAGCCCCACAAATGCAGAAAGTTGTGCACAAAGAAAGCAGGCTGCACGTTTTCAAAGGCACGTTTGTTTTTTTTTGTACCTTTTTTTTTTTTTCCTGATGAGTGAATAGGATTTCACAGAGCTTGCTGAATGTTTGTTTGAGGTATTCTTTAATGAGGAAATTCAAAATTTTCCACAGAAAGATTTCTCTTGAATTTCAATTGATCCACCTCACAAAACTGAGGACAACTTCTTTGCAAAAACCAAAATCAAAATTTAAAGAAAACTGAAGTTTACACAAAGCTTCTAAAACCTTGTGCTTTTAACACCTAAAGAAAAACTTTGTGGATAAAAATATTAAGCAAATTGAAAGAAAAAATGTTGTTGGAAGCAGAACCTTCTTATTAATTCTTCAGGATTTTTATACTTTTGTGTGGTATTGTTTGAGCAACAATTTGAGTCTGTTTGTATTTTATTGAGGCCACTTGACCTTTCCCAGGCCTATAGAGTTTTGCTCTCTGTTTCTGAAGAGAGGATATAGACCCCAGGAATGGCAGTATCACACTCACCATCAGGCATTTTGATTTCAATAAAAAGAAAAAAATGCTTTGAATTCGAACATCTTGTGGTGTGATCTGTCTCACACAAACAAGGAGAATTCTGTCCTGGAGCAAACTTGCTTCCTGAGCAAACTTGTTTTTCCTCCTTTTTTAAGTAGCCTGGGAGATTTATGCTGAACTGACAGCAGTTTTACATCCAGGCAACTTCATTAAAGCCTTTGGATCTATTCCTAATTATTTACTTTGAATTTCTCGAGAGGACAGTCAGCCTCTCGCTTGGGTTTGTTTTTATATATTTGTTTATTTGCTTTGTATATTTTCCTCTCTGCTAGAAAATGGAATAGCAAAGAAACATAAGAGAATTGTCCATTTGAGAATGTGGCTCTGGAGTTACAGTTCCTCCGAGGGCTTGCATTGGAGTCCCATAAAACTCAAGGTGGGCTCACAGGCTACTGGAAAATTTACTTACAGGCATGAACAGCATGAACAACAGCACACACCAAGTGTGAGTCCTTTGCCCTCTTTTCAACTCAAAAAAAAACAGTTGAAGGAGAAATAAGAATGACAGTGAAGGGAATAAAAATTAGGATGGTATTTAAATTTTGTCAAGAAAATCTCTTTCTCCTCCAGTTTGATAGCATCATTCTTTCAAACCAGAGCAGGAGCTCAGTTTTTACTGATTCAAGGGAAGACAACAGCTCTTCTAGTGAGGAAAATGAGAGATTTTCCTTGGATGTGTCTATGGTTTCTCCTGCAATGAGCTGAGCACAGTTCCTGTCACTCTGAGATGGGGAGTCCCTATTATAGCAACCTGCTCTGTCACTAACCTGCAGTCCCCTTGCTAATTAAAACCTCTTGTTTCTGATCCACCCCCTGAGCTGCTCCCAGGCTGGCAGGAGTGTGAGAGACAATTTCATTTCATTGTGGGGGAAGCACTTTTAGAGGGTTGGGCTTTGTTTGTTGGGGAAGAGGCACCAGAGGAAGGCGGGACGGGTGATTGACAGCTGTCAGTCACAGGTTCTGCTCACATGAGCACTCCCTTCCTGCTCCCCATCTCCAAGTGCACCTGCAGAGCCAGCACTGGCAATCTGTGAAGCTTTCACTGCCTCAGAAAATCTGCTTGGGTTGTGTGTCACATCAAACCCAGATTACAACACAACCAGGGCTTGAAGACTGCCCCATGGTTGATTATTTGCTGATATTTCCTATTTAGTTTAAAACAACATACTGATTGTATCAGCCATAAAGCTTTATGGAGGTTATGGAGGTTAGTTTATTCCCCCCTTCAAATAGACTGTTCTCCTCTCTGTCATAAAGTTAATTTTATAGTCTTTGTTCATTTTCCTAATCTGCAAATTACATCCTCCTGTACTCTGATTACTTACTATTGGAAAAACAGACCTTCTATATTTCCCCTCTGCTTCCAGTTTGAATATTCTTTGTATTATCTTGATGACCTTAATCTCTTTTTTCCCCCCACTGGCCTTTCAAGGAAGCAGCAAATGCACCAGCAACACGAAGTGTGTCGGCCAGAAAAAACATTCTCAGCTCCTGCTCTGTGCTGAGTCCATCTGACTCCCATCTCCTTTTTCTTTCCTTTTTTCTTTTCTTTTTTTTTTTTTTTCCTCCTCTTCCAACAGCAAATAGTGTGGGAAGAAATGGAACTGTGGCAAGGAGGATTTGGCATCCTTGTAGAAATCCTTCATTTCCTATTGGAAAAGAAGGCAGTTTAATATATTGGGAAGCAAGGTATAAATATGCCATAAATAAATATGATTATTGAACACATTGCAACAAACAGGTCATTTTCTTTTTAAAGATATATTCATTTCTTAAGAAATGTGCAACACATGCTCAGGTTTTACTTAGAATGGCCACACCTTAGCACTGGAACAAGAGGATTCTGATGGCAATTCCTGCCTGGGCACTGCTGAAGTCCTGCTTGAACTTCAAAAATGAGGCACAGGCAGGTATCAGAGTGCTCCACATCCTCATGTCACTGGATGAGCATCCCCAGATGCAGCTGTGAAACCAAACTGACAAGTCTGGAGAAGGAAGCCCTGAGGAGACAAAACAAAAGTGTGGTCCCACCCCAAACCCCAGCTCTTCATCACTGTGGGATATTGTCCACCTGTGGTTTTCAAACTTTTTCTCATTGCACATCTCTAAAAATATGGCTGCGCATGAGATGACTGTCTGTAAACTTGATTTTCTTTATTTGCTTTTGCAAATCCCTCTGAAAGTTTCGATTAATACCTTGGGATTCAATTGACTTGTGGTTTGAACATCACAATACAGCATCCATCCCCTGCATCAGACTTGGCTACTATCTATTTATAGGCTACAAAGTGGGGAAATCAAACCACACACATTATTGTCAAAGTGCTGGACCCTGGTCACCATCCTCTCTTGGTGGAGCATCCCTGAGCATCTCCTGTGAAGCTCCAAATATTCCAGTGATAGAAACTCCCACATTCTCTCTGTTGGGACCACTGGAGCTTTAACTGTGATGTCTAACCCCGTTCCTAGTCAGGGGAACTCCCCCAAGAGAGGCCAGCTCAGCACAAGGGGCACAGAAGTTCCCAGCAGCCTGTTGAGAAGCCCCTGGAAGCAGGATTTTCCTCCTGGAGGATGCAAGGGCTAAAAACTGTGCACTCCTCAGGTGGGAATTCATCTGCTTCCCTGCTCTCTGTGTGTTCCCCACTCAGCTCCCGCTGCCACTTTGCCTGTCTCCCTCCAGCTGCATTTCCCACTCTGCCTCCTCTGCTCTTCCCTCCGTGTTTCTCCCCTTTCTCTGCCTCTGCTCCCAGCCCAGCCTCACCTCCCTCCTGCTCATTCATCTCACTCTTCCCTTCCCTAATCCCGCCTGCTCTCTCCCTTCACCTCTCTGTCCCATTTCCATCCTTTTCTTCCCCAGCCTCCAATTTTCTTTTTTTTTTTTTTTTTTTTTCCGGCTCTCTTTGATTTTAAAGCCTCAGAGGTCCTGTCTGTTTCTCTCCCTCTCTACATTCCTCCTCCCCTGTCTCTCCTGCCTCCTCTTTGCCAGGGAAATGCTGAGAGAGCTGCTGTTCACAATCCCGCTTTTCCATGCAGTTTTCCACTGCTCATGTGGCCCTCACTTGCAAACAGCAGCTCCAGCCGGAAAAAAATAAGACACCAATTAATTCTAACAGCCAACTTTTTGCTTAAAAACCTTACATTATTTCACATTAAAGACCAGCAACCTCTGTCTGCCTACAAAGTACCCAGTGCCAGGAACATATTTATAGGAGGAACCGTGGAAGGAAGGGGTTTGGGGTCGGTTTGTATTTTTTTTTTTTACCACTAGTAAACACAGAGATACGGGGATTGTTTCATTTCAAATGCATGTGCAAATTCTCCAGGGCGCAGCTCGGGGGCCGGAGCAGGAATGGGGCTTTATTTGTAAGCTGTTAGTCTTGGCAACTCCGCAAAATGTTTTCCCCCAAATGTATTTTACACTCATAATTACTGCATGGTGGGTTTATATCAAATCCCTATAACTTCAGATGTGTGACACAATCTATTAAAACCTATACATAATTCAGGGGCACGTTTGGGGGCGGGGGTGGCTGCGGGAGCGGGGCCGGGGCCGCTCCGGCGGGGCCGTTCCTGGGCTGCCAGCGCCATCTATAGCCCCCGCTGCCGCCGCGATGCTTTCCGACCGCCCTGCCCCGCTCTCGGCCAGCGCAGCCCCCGCGCCGGGGCTCCCCGGGAGGCTGGGACTGCCCTGAGCATCGCCCGGCTCACCCCCGCA